>WAAG01089949.1:38552-66024 GCA_013390105.1 Tichodroma muraria
ATTAAAGATGCAGGTTTGCAGTGGCTTTCCAACACATTTCATTTGTGCAGCCCCTTAAAAACTCTTCAGGATGCTGCTGTATTGAAAAATTGGCTGAGTGAAACATGGGTAAACTTGGCTATGGTGAATTATCCCTATAAAGCTGACTTCTTGCAGCCTCTGCCAGCTTGGCCTATACAGGTAATTTAGAACCAATACCTTGTAGAATTGACTATTTGGTTTTGTTAATTCTCTCCTCCTCTCCTAGCTTTCACCTTTTCCTTTGTTTTCTTGGCTCTATCGAAGCAGTGTACTGAGAAAAGACAACCAAGACAATATCTTGTGCATCAGCTGATTTGTCGCCTAACTACCACTTGTAGGTCTAATAGGTTATATCAACAGCACAGGAGAAAAAAAGGGCCAGGGATGACTGAGAAACCTCAGCTGTCCTGCAGAGCTGTCCTGCAGAGCTGTTCTGCAGAGCTGTTCTTGAGTAGAAGAAAAGCTGCACAAAAACCACATGCAATTAGAGCTTCTGATGTGAGACTTAGCAGATGGAGCTCGCAGCTGAACAAGTTCTGAGCCTATGTCTTTTTTGATGTGGGAAAACTAGTGAGAGAGAAAAATGTGGATCTCCACAAACATATTCCTTGCAGAGTCCCTTCCCAAAGCAGAACCTCATTTTACACTTGCAAGCCCTTGCTTGTGCAGTTCTGTTTATCCACAGTGCTCTCTCCAAGATTTCTGTATTCTTGGAGTGTTCTTATTCTTTTAAGACTCTGGCTGAATTTCCCTGCAAGATTTTGGGTTACTGTGTAAAGGCAGGTAAGATATTGCCTAAAGTATTTTAGGCAATAGTTAATTCTAAACCAAAATCTTTCCCTTGTGTAGAGCTGCCTGATGGAGGAGAGAGGGAAATTCAACTGTCCTATGTGGCTGTCTGCAAAGAGCAGGATTGAAAATTACTGCAAACACCTTGAAAATTATTTCTGCTTTTTTATCAGTCTGAAAGAACCAAGAAACATGCTCACCTCCTCCAGTGTCCATGTTACCTCTGTTTAACTGAGGTATAAACCTAGTCCAGAAAAGGCCTCTACCCATCTGGACAATACTAATGTATGAAATCTGATTGAAATCATACAAAGCTGTTAAGATACTTTCTTTTCTGAAACATTAGTTCTATTATGACTCTGAGGGCAAGAAACGGGGGGGAAGATGTGGACTTAATGATCTTGGAGGTCTTTTCCAACCTTAATGAGTAGCTGGATATATATATATGTATGTATGTATGTTGTTTGATCTGCTCTCTGTTTTGACCTACCTATATCAAACTGCAGGGAACCCCAGTCTGTACCTGGAGTTTCTCTGTTATAAATCTGTATGTGCTGTCTTTAATTACAGAGGTACTAAATACTATTTATTAAATATAATCTATTTTAAAGTATGGGAAATGGATTGAAAAACTTGGTGAATGAAACATTAAGATGGCACTGTTGGATTTTTATAAAATTTTTATCACGAAATATAAAGTTTCAGGTTCCTCATAGTAGCATGCATGACACGTGCGTGATACTGCTTTTTGTGATAATCAGGATGTATCATTTCACAGACAATTTCTGGAACTGGTCTGACTGTACTTGGAAAAGAAATTAACATCCTACCAGGTGTCATGTTTAATTCCTATAGATTGAGACTTCTTTTTCTCTCTTCATTACAGGAAGTCTGCAAGTTCTTGAAGAATCCCAGTCTCTCTGACAAACTGTTGCTGCAGAATGTTTTCCAGGCAGTAAATTTATATTACAATTATACAGGAGAAACCTCATGCTTAGACGTGTCACAGACTGCAACGAAGAGTCTGGGTGAAGCAGGTTGGTACTACCAGGTATGCTCACTAATCTTTATAAATTGCAAGTCAGTGGTGGTTTTGTGGATCTAGAGCTGATGAGAGTTGTCATTTAGCTGTCAATAAATATATTGTGCCAGATATATTGATGTACTGATGACAAACGTAGTCACAAACCAAATATGATTGTAGTGGGGAAGGCAAGGCAGAAAAAAGAAACAGCTTTCCCAGGAGATTTGGATTGTATCTTCGTTATCTAGCTACTTGTTGAGTTTCAGCTGTTCATATTGCCTGGAAAATGATGTACAGCAGACAATTGTAAGTTGTGTATGGCAGTCAGTTGTATGAGGTCTAACAAGGCCAAGTGGTGGGTCCTGCACTCTCCCTCGCCAGGCTGGGGGCAGAGTGGCTGAAAAGGACCTGGGGGTGCTGGCCAACAGCAGCTGAACATGAGCCAGCCTGTGCCCAGGTGGCCATGAAAGCTAATGGCACCTGGTCTGGATCAGCAATGGTGTGGGCAGCAGGACCAGGGCAGGGATTGTCCCCCTGTACTGGGCACTGGTGAGGCCACACCTCAAATCCTGTGTTCAGTTCTGGGCTCCTCACTACAGCAAAGACACTGAGGGGCTGGAGAGTGTCCAGAGAAGGGCAGTGGAGCTGAGGAAGGGTCTGGAGCACAAGTCCGATGAGTGGTGGCTGAGGGAGCAGGGGGTGTTTAGCCTGGAGAAAAGGAGGAGGCTGAAGAAAGACCTTAATGCTCTATACAGCTCCCTGAAAGGAGATTATAGGGAGCTGGGTTTCTGTCTCTTAAGTAACAAGCAATAGAATGAGAAGAAATGGCTTCAGGTTATACTATGGGAGATTTAGATTGGCTATTAGGAAAAATGTCAAGCAGTGAAACAGGCTACAAAGGGCTACAGGCAAACAGGCTACAAAGGTGGAGTCACCATCCTGGAGTTTTTTAAAAGATACTATGCACTTAGGTACATGGTTTAGAGGTGGACTTGGTACTTCTTGGTTTATGGTTGAACTCAATCTTAGAAGGTATTTTCCAACCTAAATAATTCTGTAGTAGTTACTGATGAAATGCTGTTTGAGCCTTCTTTTTTAAATACTACAGTAACAGCTATTGGATGTTCTCCTAGGAATATACTTTATTGACCTGCCCTTTCTCTCAGGCTTGCACTGAGATGGTGATGCCCTTATGCACAGATGGTGTCCATGACATGTTTGAGCCTCAGAAGTGGGACTTTGATGCACTTTCAGAAGAGTGTTACAGGATGTGGGGAGTGAGGCCTCGCCTCTCTTGGATTCTTTCTATGTACGGAGGAAAAAACATCAGTTCACACAGCAACATCATCTTCAGGTAAGCCTTGTTTCAACAGATAGTGTAGAGTCTTCCACCAGTTTGGGTTTCCAGTGTAGAGAATCTGCCCCAAAGTAGCAAAGGGATCTGTCTCCAGCACTCCAGCTGAATAAATGATGAGCATGCTTTGTGTTGCTATTGAGAGTAAAATGGTCAGTCTGCAGTGGCCAAAGAAGCCAACTGTTCTCTTACTGCCTGTGTGACTCTAAAAGAAGAGTCTGGGCTGGGATTCTGCCAAACATCATCTTTCCATGTGGATTCCTTATCTTGTGGCCAAAATCCAGGTTTCCCATGCTGCTAAATTCCTACTTTTATGAACCCAAAGCACTGTTGCTTACACATAAAAGGAAAGTCTAAATGAGTTCTGGCTATAACACAGAACCTTGGTCACCAAAATTATTGCTCTGAGTGATAGCCTTGTGAAGGGGCTGGCATGGCATTCCTTTCTCCCTTTGATACAGAAAAGAGAGGGAAGTAACTTTGGGAGTTTTTCTATTACTGCCAACAGCTTTTTCTTTTAGTGGCATTTAGGCAAGTTTCAACAAACTTGTGTAAGATACCAATACAAAGATGTTTCTATTTTAGTAGGGAATATTAGTAATACAACAAAGGTACGTATGTTGACAAAAAGTGAAAGAAATGTTTCGATCTAGCAGAAAAAAACTAGTCTATGCTGCTTGCTCTCTAATCAGCCTTCACTTCCCTGATTTTTGAGATTAAACTGCTGTCTTTAAAGGGAGGTTCTTGTGGTTTTACTCACGCTGTGACGTGATTCAGGTGAGTGCTGTCTATCCATCGGGTTCTTATGTGGGAGGGAGGTGTTCCACAAACCCATTGAGGCCTCAGGAGTCCTGACTTGCTGTACCCATTGCCCACTGTGGGAATCTCCTGGATATGTATTCCTTTGTGTTCTGGTTAAAATTTTGCAAGGCCTTTTCATAAAACACCTTGCCACTTCTACAAACCAAGCTCAGAATTAGTCTTTTGGATATTGTAGATAGGTTTGCATTTTAAAAGTAGAAAGTTCTCACTTGAATTGGGGGTTATTTTCTGGATTGCAGCTGTTAGTGTTGGTCTGTTTGGCTGCAAAGGCCTTTTGCTTTCCTCTTGTTTGCCTCTTGCTGTTTCTGTCCCAGCAGGGTATCTACTCTGGAGGGAGAAATCCCACCCTTTTTTGGAGAACTTTTTAATAAAAAAAATTTTTTTGGTTTCACTTAGTTTCTGCAGAGTGTTGCTTATTTCCAAGGCTGCACAGCTCTGTACAGTAGAAATCTGCTTTGTAAGCAATAGACAAGCAAACAAATCTAAATAAGTGTTTAAGAATTTATGCCAGCTGAAGGAGCTGGAAATGAGAAAAGCCTGAAAGCAACCAAATGAATGTTAAAGCAGTGCTGTACACACAAAGCTTTTGGATCTCAAGCTGGGATGTTTCTCTTCAAACAAATACATTGTCAACATTGTACATTTTATATAAGAGCCTTTTATCCTCGAACACTGCGGAGTGCTTTACAAAAAACATCCCAGTGTTTACCAGGGGATGTGGCTCCCTGTGGGGTGAAAAGGACTGTGTTTCAAGTGGCAAGCAACTTGCACAACAGTGTAGTGCAGGAAGGGAAAAGTACTCCATCTGAAGACAACCACTGTAGGGTGGATTTATCCAGACGCAGTGGGATTTGGCCAGGATGCTTAAACTGGTGCTGCTGCTTCTCCCTGTGTGCGCAGTACATCACTCCGCACAGTCACACTGTTGTTTGTACTGTGTGGGATTAACGCAGGGAATTCCATTGCCATTCTGGTACCTTCCTGGAGTTACGTAGTGTAACTCCCATAGCATTCTTAGGCTATGGGCAGGTGGTACTTGCCTGTCCTGGGCAGTACATCTTTATTAAAACTAGTCTAAGGAAATTGGGGATTTCAGAACACTGCTTCCCATTTTCCTTCCAGCAATTTTCACTCTTCATACTGGAACATGTTGTGTTCTTGGTGTGGAAGTGCTGCACAGTGGTGGGAAGTGACATTTTAACACTTCCTACATGTGGTGGCAGAGAGCTTGTAGCGGTTGTAGTGTCTCATCATCAGAGTACTGTGGTAGTCAAAATCAGCCCAGATACATCAGACAGTATGAAATTTGTCGTGCACAGTCTGAAAATGGGGTTTTTTCAGTCTCAATGAATCACACCTAAGTTGTAGGCTTCTAAGTCAGGGCACTCACATATCCCATCCTGCACTGGCATCAGTGAGGCAGAAAGTGAAGGCTCTGTGCAGAAAGGAGTGGAGGCAAAGAAGAAAAGGCAGAACAATATGTGGCTGAAGAGAAAAGGTTAGAGAAAAAAGTTAACAGGAAACATGACAGTTGTGGAGGGTGGTCATGTTAAAAATGATGCACAGACAGTGCTGCTACAATTGTGTAGAACTTCTGGGCAGGGCTGAGGAGACTGAAGAGAATATAGGAAGGGGAACTGTGCTGTGGGATAGGCAGAACCCTATGTATGCTGTTGAGGAAGTATATGAATTGAAAACAGGACTAGCATGCTGATTTTTGCATTAGTTTTTCTCTGCTTGCTTGGCCACTGCTAGAAAGAAATGTCTGACTTATTCTTCTGTTGCTTCTTTGGTTTATACTGGGAAACTCCTGTCCTCTGAGATGGGCAATTGAGTATTTACACTCATGCTTAGTTTTAACACCTAAATAATTAATTCCAGTTGGAATGATCTTAATCTGCAGAAATTAAGATTTATGATTTTGTGGTGAGCCCTCCATCCCCCCTCCCTTCAAGTTTCACTTCCCAAATTGCGTCAGTGCCTCTGGTGCCATCCTTTGGAAGGAGATGCACAAGATGCAGCCAGAAGCTCACAGAAAAGCCTGTGGCATGCTTAGCTTCCACATGACTAGGACCAAAAGATCCAAGTTCACGTGCATTATGGGTCTCTCAGCAACTCATCCCCCTGTTGCCAAGGTGCTCTGCTGATTCAGGTGACCTTTTAAATCCAATGCTTTTGGCTTATTGGGCAGCTCTCAATGCTTTTTGTTTTGCAGATACAAAATGTTTCTCTTGTCCTGAGTCATATTTAGAATCACTGAAAGTAAAGAACTACAGAGACTCAAGATACTTAGTTGCTTTCATTTTTTTTTTCAGTGGTGAAACAAATAAAATATAAGTTTAAACCTCATCAGGTTTTTATTCCTGGTTATTTCTAAAAAAGCTTTTTTTAAAATTCATTATTTTACTGTTATTTTCTGGTACTGTCATTGTGGTATTTTTCTAGCTGCATATCTCTGTGTCCAAGGATGTTTTAATTTCTTAGCTCCTTCTAGAAATTTACTTTCTCATACCACAGCCCATCTCTGACATTTCCTTTTGTGGGCAGGTCCAGTGTTTTAAGTGAGAAACAGATCTAGATTTGTGTAGTTCCACAAGTATATGGATGTTACTTTGTGTAGAAAGATGGGCCATGTGTGGGAAGGGCATTGCAGTAAAGGAAAATAAAATGTAGTAGGGTCAAGTCCAAAGGTAGAAACGAGAGGTGGAAAATTCTCTCCCAGCTGAGCCATTGTTTTGCTCTGTGGGCTATTGTTTGGAGCCATATCTGTAGTGTAAGGAATTTTTAAAATTGATTTGGGAGGAGGGGGAGTAAATGGTTTTAAGTTGTCCTGTCACAGAGGAAGAGTCATTTTACACAGTTTTTTAAGGGATAAAATCTTCATTTTCATATGGTTGTTATTAAAGTCAGCACACTAACAAACCATCCAAGCATTTCTTTGCAAAGCCAGGTTGGCACTCAGGTGAGATAGCAAAAGGTAGAACTTCCTAAAAATCCAGCTCTGAAGGATCCAGTGAGTAATTTGCTTATGGCAGACCGTGAAGAAGGAAAGTGAAGTGCTTTGATTTGGGAATTTGGGCATGTTTTGGTAGAGGAAAACCTGAAACTTTTATGACAATTACAGGTGGCCACAGATTTCTCTTCAGAGGCTTTTGTACTATTATAGGTTACTATCTGAATTAGCAGATAATTAATGGGAAGTGTAGCATTGCTTAAGCTGCTGATAGCTCTATACCTCTGTCAAGAAGGTGCTTCTTAGCAGAGGGGTGGGCACAAGACATTAAGACAGGGCTGAGGTCTGTCTCTGTGGCTGCACATGCAAAACTAGTGGAAATGTTGATGTGAGCTGCAGCCTCACTGCTGACTGCTGTGCACGTGTACCCTAATGAAATAGTCTTTTCTTACAGCAACGGTGGCCTGGATCCGTGGTCTGCAGGTGGGGTGACCCAGAACATCACCAATTCCCTCGTGGCAGTTGTGATCCCGGACGGAGCCCATCACCTGGACTTACGCAGCCGTAACCCTTTGGACCCCAAGTCTGTACAGCAAGCTCGAGCCGTGGAGATCTGCCTCATGAAGGAGTGGATTGCAAAGGCCAGGCACAGCCACTGAAGTGGTACCACAACAACTGTGGCCATTACACCTCTCTGGGCTTGTCTGGGAGTCAGTCAGTCATTGTGATATGGTCATCGGAGCATTTCCCTCCTGCTTCCTCACCTGCACCGCGGCGGTCAGCATGGCTTGTGTCCACGAGAGAGGCTGGCAGCAGATGGATGGAGAGCATTCTCAGATGATAAACTCCAGTCAGAGTGCACGGATTGAGCTGCCTGCTCTGGCTTGCTTGCCTCTTCCTCTCTTCTCAGCGCTGTACTTGACTACACAGTAGTGGGTTCCTGTTCTAGGCTTCTTGCCCTTCTCCTCACTGCGCTGAGTGATTGTTCCAACTGCTGGTGTATCCAAGCGGATTACATGGGAGTGCTGTTGATGGTGAAACTCCTGCTGCCTCCAGTGTGATTGAATTTCAGGCATCCTCTGTGGTGGAGATAATGAGGGAACAGAAATCACATCTTACTGTGATGTTTGGTGGAGAGGTAGGGAAGGCCTGGGGAAGCTGGCTGTGCTTTTTGTAAGGCAACTAAACAGCCCTTACCCTTTGGAATGAGTGTTGGAAAAGAAATAAATATACAGCTTTTTTTCTACCTAGTTTTCCAGCAGCTTATTAATTGGTGTACTTTTGTATTCTGTGCTGTACTGAATGGTCAGGGCTGGGCCCAGACCCACTGTGCTGATAACTGGCTGAGCATGCAGAATCTGCATCAGGATTTTATTTCTTCTTTTGCTATGAGTCGTAATTCTGAGATATCTGTCACTGTCTGTGATGATGGTTACCAAAGAAAACTAAGTATATTTTGTGTGTGTATATGTTTGTATCCCTCACAAACACTTAACTTTTTAAAATCAGGAAGCTTTTGAAGCTATTCTCTTGTAGAGCAAATGTGACACTTGTGCTGGCTACATCTTATGAAGTGACAAATAATTGGGGCTGTGCCTTGTGTGGGTTCTTCCCTCCCCTCCATTCTGTGTATTGTTCAAATTCTGCATGATCTGTTTGCTGATGGCTCTTCAATAAAAGCCTTTAAAAAAAATTGTTTGCTGGACAGAATGCAGCTATTCCCTTGGATCAGCCTAAAGCCTGATGCTGAGCTCACCAAGCCAGGTGCACTGGGCTTTCTGTAAGGCTTCCAAACCAGACAAACTGCCCTGATTCATGAGATAGCATATTTGACATTAATAAATGGCTGGGGCAGTCCCCTTGTCTTCCAGCTTTGGCTTCATTCACACTGCAGCCCTTCTTCAGAAAGGATTCTTTGCAGTTTAAAGAACAACTCCATTTTAGAATGACTCAGGCAAGTCTTCATGTCCCCAGACTCTTAAAATTCCATCTCTGTTGAAAAGTTTTCTCAGCTTTGATGATATGCCTGATAGTTGAGTATTTTCCTAAGATCCCAGTCGGCCTTTTCTGTTTCCAGTCTCCTCCCTGTCCTCTGGGAACAAAATGAACCCAACACTGAAATTTTATCTTTTCAGACATTCCTGTGTATCTTCTTCCCAATAGATTGTCTTTTTCCTCATCTAGTGTTAAACATGGCAATTATGTTCAGACTCTGCAGTCTGAACATCTTGTGCTTTTGAGCAAGGAAATTTCTTAGAGGCTCCAGAGAACAAGGCCAGATAAGAACTACAGAGCTAAAGAATGAGCTGTGTAGGATTTGCCTGAAACCTGTTGACTGAAAGCTGTTGGTGTTCCCCTTTTCCAATAGTTCCAGTTTTTGCTGTAAATACACTCCAGGCTCTCACTCATGGACTTTATAATAACATGATCTTGATTCTTTTGAAACAATTTTTTTTTTTTAATCAATTTTGTTACAGCAAAGTTTTTAGAAATACTGTTGTATCTTCTTACATGCTAATTGATGTGTGGTAATGTCCCAGTTTACTGCAGGGCAAAGAATGAGAGCTGTGAGAATTAATATAAATTTGGGGATCAGAAATTATTTAATTGAACAAGCAAGATCCTGGTTCAATTGCTCCCACTAGCCCACTGAATGCTCAGGGTGCTACTCCAAGTAAAAATTTTGGGTTAAGCATTTCCATGTTGTATGGATAAAGATGTGAGCAGCCCAAATTAACAGCTACTCTATATTATTAGTCAGCTTGTGTCTCCTGTCTCCCCCCTGCTAGTGAACTTACTGTCTCAGGAAACAGCTGCTGCTTTGTTGTATGGAAAACACTTTTTAGTTTCAAGCAGCACTCCTCTTTCTCTTTTCACTCCTTTCATTAGGAAAAAAAAGTTACCTTCAGCAACATTTAGGACAACATGCAATTTCTCAACTTTAAGTTTTGTGAAATGATGCTTAAAATTTTTTTTCAGAGGGGTTTTGTTTGTGTTTTTTGTTTATTTAGGGGGGGGTGGGATGTGAATAATCTTACTATTCCATACAGTTTCTGTCTGAGAGACTGATTCAAGTGCACTTTGGATCAGATTCTTGTTGGTTGGACCAGCTTACGAATTATGTGACTGGTTTTTATGGTATTTTTCATTGATTTTACTTTTTTCCCGTCAAGCTGAGTAGTCAAAACTTTAGGTCTTATTTATCTCAAACATTCAGACTTCATCTTAAAATCCATGTACACATTTCTGAATGCTACCAAGGGACTGTCTTGTGGTTTGGCTGCCTCACCTCAATGTTGGCTCTCCTGTGTGTTTCATACAGGTGAGAATGAGTTGGGCCATAACAAATGGCTGATTTATCTTTCCAGGCATATGATGATGAACCATACTTCATCTCCAGCTTATGCAAGTCCTTGCCTTGTGTCAGAAATTACTGGAATTTAAGACTGCATGTTTCCTACTCATTAGGAAAAATGCAGAAGGAAAAAGAGTTAATGTTTTCCCCAAAGCATGAATCTTAGTGGTGAACCTGCAAACTGTATCAATAAAATTGCGTTAAAATAATGTTGAGTTTCTGGAACTAGATTTTGTTTTGCAGGGACAGCAGTTTTTTATCCTTTGGCAGATTCCAAGTTCTGCGAGTGACATCTGGTTTGTACTTGACTCTTGAGGAGTGGGGGAGAGCTGGTTACAGGAATCCTTGAGTCACACACACGGTATTCAGGATGACAGATGCTGAGTCTGCACTCCTTTGGGAGTTTCTCACTCCAGAGCTCTGGCTGTGGTGAGCAGGTGTATGAGCTGGTGGTTCTCTGAAGGTGACCACACTGAATGCTGTCAAGCTACCTATAGTGGGAGAAGTCCATTTTCCTTTTGAAAGCTTTCCCAGGCAAACATGCACTTCCCTCAAGGTTGTGAGGACAGATCTGTAACATCCCCTCACCTGGCAAGGGGAGGTTTTAACCAAATAATTAACGGGGCAGAGCTAAGGCTGCAGACTCTTGGGAAGGAGCTAAGTAGGTTCTGCAACTAATTTTGTTTGTAGGATAATTTTAATTTTGAAGTTGATCAAATATTTCATCATCAAAAGATTGTATAGAAAGGAAATGCCCTCCTTGAGCATGGATTCTAAGTCACAGGAAAAGTGAGAAATTTTGTCTCCCATGTTGTCTGCCTACCAAGGATGTTGCAAAAAAATGTCATTATGCTTTAAATAAAGAGTTTTCTTTTTCTACCTCTGCTCTTCAAAGGGGTATTTAGCTGTTGTGAATTGAAACTAAGGAATAATGAGTGACCTAAAGAGCTTTCTGTAGGTTAAAGACAGCACATAGACACTTGGATATTTTAGCTCCTTGCAGGACTAATTGTGCCTTTCTGGCAGTCAGGAGGACACTATGAAACCACTAAACAAGGGATGAAAGAATACAGGAGATTATATACTCCATGCCTCCATTTTTAGCTCTCCCCTGTTGATTGAGAACATCATTGTTATGCTGTAACTCACATCACACTGGGTGTTACTACTGTTGCCTCTGGGTTTTGGGGTTCTTTTTAATAATCTAACCTTTCTGTGTTAAACCAAAGCTTTGGTCTTACAAAGATGACTGCAGTTCTGTCTTTTATAAAGACTGTCCCTGTCAAGAAACCTAAAATGGTTTGTTTTGGCAGTGCAGGTTAGCAGAAAATGTGCAGTGAAGCAGTGGCAAAAAATATGAACTGAAGACATCTGCAGTAAATTAACAGAGCTTAAGTAGTTTTTAATTTCCCCCTTCTATTGTTAAAAAAATCTGAATTGTTGGGCATTGGAGCTTCCACTGGTCTGAGTAGACTTGTGCTCCTCTATTGTTTGGATTCCTTGATTTCCCAGCACTGTGTCCCAGCTGCAGGTACATAAGCCTTTCTTGTACCCCAGCCCAACTTTATTTTACCACCAAATCTCAAACCATTTAATCCACATGCTTTAAGGCAGTGTCCGTCTCTGTATCCTTTCAATAATACAAGCCCAATGAAGAAATTGCTTTACAGCAGACATAGATTGCTGACAGCTGATTGCACTCCTGCCCTGAACCCTGCTGAGGTGGGGACCTGCTTTGTCCTTGCTGCACCCCATACGGGGATCCCATCGTGCAGAGACAGCAATGCCCTCAACACCCACAACAGGGAAGAGTGAGGATGTGCTCCTTCAGCACGGGGCACCTCACAGCTGTGCTCTGCAAGGCAGTATTCAGCTCGGCTCAGCTGTTGCTGATCTTGCAGTTGGGTTTTGGGTGTGGGGTGTTCAGCGGAGGAAAATCAGCTGTGGGGGTGTAACCTATGGGCATCTCCGTGCGTAGCAATGTTCTCTCTGAAGTCCTCAGTGCCCTACCCAAGTGTTTCCTGGGTGGGGAGCCAGGGCTCCCCAGGGTGGGTGGGGGCTGCCCAGCTCTTGGGGGCTTTTCCCTCCACTGGTGATTTGAAAAATCTTGGTTCCATCCCCCAGTTTAGAAAGTCGGGGCAGTGAAACACTGAGACCGGGAATAGCAAATCCCTTCCGTTTGTCTTGTTGTTTTCTAATGTATGCGACCTCTCTGGGTGGTTTAAGCGGTTTAGGTACTTTCTATAAAAGGGATCTTTTAATGACAAAACTAATGTGATTATCTTACCAAGTGTGAGAGGCGTATTCAAGGTTTAAAGAAAATCTGTTAGAATAGCTGAATGTATCTGCTTAATCCTTTCTCTAATGTGGATGGACAATGCTCTGGGAAGCAATTGGTCTTTCTTTCTTAGAGTAAATGCCTGGTCTCCAGAGGTAGGAACTTGTTTGCAGCTTTTTATACCCTTATGCTTCACCTTCTAGAGAATACAAAGGCGCAGGAGAGAGGCAGAGAGCTTTGAGAGGCCAAGTTTTACCTCAAATAGCTGGGGGTGTAACCAATGCAGCGCCAATTCCGGCAGGCGGCTGAGCACCCTCTGCTCCCTTTGACTGCCACCTGAATAGAGGGTCCTCCTTTTTGCCCTTCTGCAAAACCACACTCCCTGCAACATGGAATGCAGGAATGCATTCTCCTTTCTGAGCGTGTGGTGCGGTCGTCTGCACTTACTTGGATGACAAGACCCTGTCTGGTTTTGTACTTCGGGTGAGCAGCCCTACCCGTGCAGATCCAGGTCCCGGGCTCTAGACCCAAAGGTCCAGTTTTCCATATCAACCCCTTGGAAAGGTTTGCACCTTCTGACAAGGTTTTGCAGGGTGGTGCCTGAGCGGGGGAGGGAGGACAGCACCAAAGGATGATGCTGTGGGATGCAGCCACAGCCGGACCTTGTCTGGCACCAGCCTGGTGGTGTTCAGCTTCCCTGCTGTTCATAGGCCTGTGCTTGTGGTTCTTAGGTTTCCCCAGGTCCATCTGAAGGCACAAATCTTAGACACATTAGGAAATCTTGTTGTCGGGAACAGTTAGCAAGGTAGGTAGAACCCCAAGTTGCTGAAGCATTTAACAAAGCAAGTAGTGGCTCTGGGACTCTTTAGCAAATGGATTTGGCTTTACAGCAGAGACAAACAGATTGCATTTTCTAATTTGTTTTCTGAGCATCCTCAAAACAGCACATCAGGGGGAAAAGGATGTTGAGCTATTGCCTTTCCCAGTTGGAATGAAACACAATCCCCTCTCACCACCCAGTAGAGGAACACAGGAAAAAGAGGTACCTCAACATCAGTGTGTCTCCCTCATGAAGACAGACGCTCAGCTATACTTCTATATCTCATCTACCTGCCTTGACTGTGGACTTGGTGCTGGGTTCTCTATCGTGGAGAGAGAGAGACAGTGTTCAAGAACTTAGTGCACTGCCTAAGAACCAGTTCCAGATTGTATCAAACTGAATATTCTGAAGGAGGGAAAAGCAATTCTGCACCACTGCAATGAATCCTTCCTTCCCAAAGGGACAGGATTTTGTGCTTGCTCTCACTGAATGGAAGTTCTTGTCTCCTTCTTTCAGCACATGTACAAATGGCCACCCTTCCTTCAATTCTTCCCTCTGACTTGGTGTCATCTGCAAGGCTAAGACATCCCAAAGAACTTGAAATCTGAGAACAACATAGGTTCTTCATTGTCTTTTTTCTAGAAGATATGCTTGGACTAGTTTTGAAAACACTTTTTCTCTAGAAGTTTTGCAGCACAAAAAGGCTGATCACCTTCTTGCTGTCTGCATCCCTACATCAATCTTGTCATGGATTCTCAGCTGAATCTGATCAGCTGCCAGGATAAGGGAGGAAAAGCTTTGGCTGCTCTGAGCTTTAGAAGTGGTGTTCAGTCCTCACAGCCTCTGTGCTGCAATGAAAATAGGGCCCAGTCATTTCTGAGAGGAACTGTGAGACAGGTTTAACAGTTAATCACTGTCCAAACAAATGGGATGAGGAAGAGGAGCGGTCTGGGATGCCTCCATACAAAGGGTAAGTGATTTCTTTTTGGAGTGTGGTTTATAGGGCCCAATGAGTCTGAGAGCTATGCGTGGGATCACCAGTGTTTCATCACATGTTATATAACCATTTAATAAGTAGGGAATTTGGACCAGAATAAGACCAGTCAGGTATTGACTGTTTTTCTTCAGAAGGGATTATAAATGTTTTAATGTGGTATCTCTGTCCAAATCTTGAGCGGTGCTCCAGGGCTGCTCAGCATTCCCTGGAAAGCTATCCAGTACATCTGGGCAGATGCTGAGTAGTCATCAGGAGTGATGGCAGGCACAGCTCAGTGTGTCACTGTTTTCAGGACTGGCTTCCCAGAGCACCCAGAGCTGTGCTTCCACACCTGCATCAGTCTGATACGAAGCAACCCAACTTTTTGCAGTGTCTAATGTCTCTTGATGTTCCTCCAAGCATCTCACAGATCCACCAGCTGCCCTCAACTCCTCGGCTGAGGCAGGCTCTGGTGATGAGAGCCCCATTGCTTTGGTCTAAGGGGAGGACAGCGTGCTCCCCTCCACGGAGCATGTACCTATGTGTGAGCACACAGATGAGGCCAGTGCTTGCTAGGCAAACGAGACTAATAAATGTCGGGGCAGCAGGAGGTGAGTGCAATCAACTGTGAGAGCCTGAGTTATAGTGGTAACCTGCTGAATTCCTGGGTCACAAAGTAATTTACAGAACAACCCCAATGTCATTCAATAATTACTCCGACAGCCCGGAGCCCGGGGGGCGCAGCCTCCTGCCGCGGGTGTTATTAATACCATCAACAAGCAGCAGGATGTTGGAGTGAAGAAAAGAGCCACAACACAAGCGTGTGAACCTAAGGAACAAATGGAAAATGGTATTAGTAGGATATTGTACCAGACTCTAAAAACTGATCGATCTTGTCCTAGCAAGTCATTCAGTGAAATATGAGTGTGTCCCCTGTGGCAGTGGAAATGGCTGATGGCAGTTTGCCCCAGAAGGGGAGGAAGATCAGTGTGTCAGTGCTGCTCGTTTCTATCGCCCAGCCTCTGCGATAGTCCCCATGGAGACTGAACGGGAGCGGGGGGAGGAGGTGGTTTCCAAGCACCCCAGAATAATTTAAATTAATATCCAGTGAACAATGTAAATCTTCCCTTTGACGTGGCGTGGGAATAGGCAGTCACGGCGCTCGGGCTGGGTCAGCCGAAAGGGAAGGTAATGCCGCAGCCCGGAATTTGATCGGCAGTGTAAGCCAGGGGCTCGACCTCTGCTACCTCGGTTCCTCCCTTCCCACCCCCTGTCCTCCAGAACATGGAGAAATGGCAGCAAAAATACTTTTTGGTGGATGGAGAATTTCTGGATCGAAAGGATGCGTAGGAAACCTGCGGGTGGGTGTAGAGGGCAGCGCCTTCTGCTGTGTGTGTGGACCCTGGCATGCAGGCACCAGGAGACACACCCCAACAGGGTGACATTGACACAGCTGCACTTTTAAATCATTTCACAACACCACTTTGGGTTTTCTGAACCTTCCTGTCCCACTCGAAGTCCTGTGTGCTCTAAGGTGACTGCAAAAGCACAATAAGGAATTATGTGGGCAAAGCTTGAAGGGAATCAAGCCTGAAGTAACCCTGAGTTGTTTCTCAGTTGGGAAATGACAGCAGAGGGCTACTTGCTGCTCTGCTTTGACCTGGTACACATGGCTAATAAACAGCCAAGCAGAGCCTTCCTGGTTCTGATCCTTCCTCATGCAGAGGAGCACAGAGTTTATTTAAACATGAGGGCAAGTAATTCTCCAGGGCTTTCAGAACATCAGAGCCGTTCCTGGCCATTATGTCAGGGATAAATAGCAGATATTGGCCTATAGCAGAAGATCCTTAGCCCCTGGGCTGTTCCTGTAATGCAGTGATGGACCTGGGCTGTTGCCTCAGGCACTCCCTGAGGTGGTAGGCCCACGTCCTTGCTTGATCCACATATGTGGGGGATAGGTCACCACCACTGACTGGAAAGTGACCATCATGCCTGAGGTGCCCTGCTCTGCACAGAGCCCTCCTGGAGCATCTCTGGCCACGGGGTCAGGCTGTTACAGGAGCAGTAGCATCAACACTTTGATTTGGGGTATGAGATGAACTCAGTGGTCCTTTTTGCCACTTAAAAGTGCGAAGTGAGTCAATCTCCACAAAATCGTGTAGGAAACAGCAGCTGGCCATGTGGAGCTGCCCAGTGGAAGGCAGCACGCTGGACTGGTGCACTGGTGGACAAGTTGATCCTCCACTGGGCACGCCTGGCATGTGAGGGGTGAACACAGCCAGTTCACTGCTTTTTCATAGGTTGGATAGAATCCAGATGTCTGTGTAACTAAACCAGAATTAAGCAGAGGCCCAGCAGCTGATAAATGTTCACCTGCCACGGAGAAGTGCCCAGGAACCTGCAAAACCACCAGGCTGAAGACAAGTCCAGCAGGCAGTCATTTTATGACTTGGGCAATGCAGGGAGAGACAACCCTATAACTGTGTGGATGCCTCATTCCTAAAAATGTTCAAAGTCTGGCTGGGTGGGGCTTTGAGCAATCTAGAGAAGGATGCCCCTACCCATGGCAAGGGGAATGGACTAGATGGTCTTTAAATGTCCCTTCCAACCCAACTCATTTGATCTAAGGAAACGTTCTGATGGGATTTCTGCCTGGGAACCAGGGGAAGTAGGATAGATGTGTGTGTCCTACACCCATGGTGAGCAGTCACCTGAGGTTTGAGAAGCAGCTCAGCCATACAAATTGTTCCTCTGGTCACAAATGACTTCTTTCTGTGATCTTTTTCAATATTTGACCAGCACTCTTTTTCAGTTTTCAGTTCTGCTTTGTTTTTGTGCTGCCAGTGCCCATCAGGCAAACAGGAGGTCCACAGAGCAGACACTGATGACAGGAGGTATGGGGGCATTCTGATACTAGTTTTAGACTCTGGGCCCTTCTTCCCTTTGTTCACAGTTTAGCAATACATTGCTGGTGACCTCCCCCCCATCTAACCTCTCTCCTTGACTTCTACACAGCACTCCAGAAGTGACTGCAATTTTGTGCCTGTGCTGGTTCTCTTGATGAGACCTAGGAAAAAGGAGTGAGATATATGTTATTGTGATGTTATCACTGTTACTGCCTAAGAACAGGATTACCAAAATACTTCTATTTCATCTATTTCCCCTTTTGTGCTCATGCAAGGATGTTGCTACTGATATTCCCTGAACTCCCCTGAAAAATAAAGAGTGTTTTATCCGTATTCCCCAAGTGCCCAATACAAATGCAAATCACCTCTGGGCCATTGGTTTGTTAGTTTGTTGGTTTGGTTTTTTTTCCTGTCTGGCCAGCATTGCTTGGCAGGTCTTTTCTCACTTGTTTCTTTTCCTCCCTTCCCTTTAGCTGGTGTGTCCGAAGTGAGTTCCCCAGGAGGGTCAGAGACCTGCTTCATTCCCACACCTCTGCCTTCCTCTTTGTCCTCCTGTTGCCCAGCTTGTGTCTTTATTAACCCTTTGTGCAGAAAGATCTGAAGGGCTATAAGTAAACCAGGGCTCACTCAGATTCCCTAAAATAATGATCAGGTGGGTCACACTTGTTCCAGATGAGAACATTTGAGCCATTATGTTCCTGCTTTGTTGCTGCTCTGCACATCTCATCTCTTGGACAAAACTGAGTAGAAAATCACAGCTCTGGGGACCCAAGATCAGAGGGAGAAAGGACTCTGAACTTTCCTACTACTTTAAATAAATCAGTGATTTTTAGGTAGTAAACTATCTAAATGAGTGACTCCTATATCCTACAAGTGGGATTTGAAAAGGGAGATTTAAACTAGCGAGGCTGGTGAGACTAACCAGTGCCCTAAACCCTTAGGCCAAAGCAGGTGCCTACTGACTTAGAAAATTCATGCAGTTTTTTAAAAAGGACAAATAGTAGACTAGGCTGCCAGGTTAAATTCATGCCTGCCCTTTCTTCTTCTGCAGTTGGCACATTTCATTACGTTCCCAAATTTCAGTCTGATGCCGACTCTCTGTGTCCTCAGTGACTCTTGCCTATTTTAAAATAAATTACTTTTAATTGTATTTAAAGCTACAGTTAAACATATTTACAGGTTATGTCTGATATGTACAGTATTACTACGGGGAGAAGTTAAAAATGAGACACCAGTATCAAAATTCAGCTCCAACAATCCAGCCAAAGGCAGCCTGCAAGTCCTGTGATCCTGAGCTGAGCATCACTGCCAGGGGCAGCCATGGACTTGGTCAGGATCCTTGCCTTCCTCCCATGGGTTTCAGACCAACCAAGCACTTAAATACACACCTGACTGGTACTGCATGAGCAGCTCCTGCCTACCAAAATGTTCTTGCAATGGGCCTAGCATCTGGGACCCTTAAACCCCAGCAAAGGGCTAGTGAAGCCCGGGTGGGGCTGAGGGATGCTTCCTTCCCTGCTTGGGTCCACAAAGGGGCTCAAGATCCCACAAATCTGCTGAGCCTGTGGGCCTGGCTTCATGTTGTGGTGCTGGGGCCTGTGGAGACCAGGAGCTGTCTGGTGGGGGTGAATGAATCTGTGTGGGAAACACGTGGGACCCTATATGAGTCCCTGCATCCCTTTGTTGCAATTTCCCATTTCCCAAGTGCTGATACCAAGCAGTTTGTTCTGCTCTCAATGCTGCAGCTGAGCTTGTTCCTAAACCAAAACAAACCTCACAGGGAAAAAAAATAATTTGTGTGGGTTTCCTTCTTCCCTTTTTATCTGCTTTCCTGCTGCTATTCATTTAGCATGAAATAACCCTCCAAATCAATCCGGAAGAGATCATTTGCAACTGTTGCTGTTTTCCCATTGCTAATTGCTGGTTTGAAATCCCATTCAAATCGCCCTGAATACACTGTCCAATGTTCCTAAGCTAAGTGCCTACCAGGTATTTTTCCCGGTGGGCTTTTATTTCCTTGCAGAAAAACCCCACAAACAACCAGTCCTGGATCACTGGTTGGATTTAGTGGGACAATAGCATCTCCATAGTACATCTTGTTTCCGAAGCAGAGCAGTGTTTTGGCAGGAACCGACCTCTGCTGAGTTTCATAGGCCTGGCAGCATGTTTTGGTACTGGCAGAGCCAGAAATGAAGCAGTTAATTGCCCTACTGGGAAGGAGGAAATTTCTTGTAAAAATCCAGAATCTGGTTGAACAATGTGGCCTTTTATTTTTCAGCCTTGGAATCAAGCCTGGCTGCCCTTGTAAACAAAGAAAGGAAAGAATCACTGAACCAACCCAACACATAAAAACTGACCACGTCTGTCTTTGAAGTTCCCTTTATGTTGTTTGGAAAACTTGGGATTATAGAGGGGTTTTTTTTTGTTTGTTTTTTTTGTGTTTTTTGTTTTTTTTTCCTAGGAAAAGAGGATGGAAGTTAAGGGAAACTTTTTCTTAAACAGAGCAGAAGTCATTAATTAAGTATCCCATTCATCCCCGAGGCACCGGCTCATCAATCAGATTTCTTATTAGCATTCTGATGACCCGCCTGACCCCCTGTCTCTGCACTGTCTGCATGACGACACCGAGAAGCAGACCACACACCGAACGGAGGAGGATTATTCGACACTTTTCCTTGCTCCGGGGCGGGGGACGGAGCTGGCAAGAGGAACGATGACGGACGCTGTTGTTTTGGGTTGAAGCGAGTCGATAAATGGCTCCTGGAGGAACAGCCCTGAGAGCCTGGGAGGGGGACTCAAGAGGTGTCTGCTGCATACACAGGGCTGCTTCGGGGCTGGACCTACGGCTTGGTGCTGTCACAGGGTGTCTCTGCTCCCACCATGGTCACAGGGGACTTAAATCCAGAGGGAAGAGCAGGATTTTAGCACAGTGACTGCTGTGCTCTTGCGCTCGGGTAACCCCTGTCAGGAAACAACTGGGTCCTGAAAATGTGCTGGTGGCTTCGGGCTCCGTAAGTAGGCTGTGTCCTCAGGGTGGGTAAGGGTCCCATATTACCAGTCCTCCAGCCTTTCTCCTTCCAGGTTACCCTAATTACAAGCACTTAGCTGATTGAATCTTTACACAACTGCTTTTGGGCAGCGTTTTAAGTTAAGAAAAAAGAGGACAGTGACAGCAGCAAGGTGTGAGGTGTGTACATCTTGAGAGAAAGTGCAACTGCAGCAGCCACTTGCTTAGAATGGGAATTTACACGTGCACACACGTGCTCAGAGCTCGCAGCCAAGGGTTGAAGGAGTGTTGATTTAGATCAGGTGTAAGAAAGAAGTTCTTTACAATGAGGGTATAGAGACACAGGTTGCCCAAAAAGGAGGTGGATGCCCCATACTTGGGAACATTCGAGGACAGGTTGGATGGGGCTCTGAGCAACCTGATCTAGTTGAAGGTGTGTCTGCTCGTTGCAGGGTGGTTGGGCCAGATGGCCCTTAATGGTCTCTTCCAACCCAAAGTATTCTGTGATCCATGATTCTGTGATTCCATGATGGCCCTGACCAGGAGGAAGGCCGTGGCCAGTGTGGTAAGGCAGCAGTGGCAGTGTGAATGATGTGCCCATGCACCTGCCACAGGAATAGAATCAGGAATATGGCACTACTCTTAGGGCTACTTGTTACCAAGAGTTGGCTGAGATTTCTAAATGAGATTCATTTTGCCAAGTGTTTTTCAAATAAAACATTCTGACTATTTCTTTTTAAGCTGGGGGTGCTGTTTTCCTATTTCTTCATTCTTTTCTGTTTTTCTTTCTCTTTTTCAAAAGCAGAAGTACAGTAATGTGTGTGGTGGATGGAGAAAACTGCAAAATGTGAATAAAATTCCAAAGTTTCTAAAGCATAGTTGGCTTGAGCCTGACCAAGTGTCACATATTCTCCTTTAAGTCTCAGCCCTGGAGAGTTACCACCACAGATCATCTCTGGCCTTAGGCAGCATTCCCTGAGTCATGCTAAAGCTGTTTGGGATTAGATACCTTTAAGAGTCTGAGCCTCAAGTTTTAGCCTAACAAGAAAAGTCACTCTCGGCAACAAATTTCATCTTCTCTCCAGCTAAAACCACAGGGTATGAAACATCCTTATCTTTGGGGCTCATCCTCAAGGCAGAGGGTTGCTGTGACAGCTAAAGGGAACATGAAGGCCCCTCCTGGAGGTGCAAAGATGTACATCAGTCTTTGCTGATCAAGGAGGAAATGGAGAGGATGGAAGTGAAAGTGGGCAGCAGTTTCGTCTGTCATGTTAAATGCAGCACTGGGAGCTGGTACCTGAGCCCAGGGTTTCACAACCCATGCAGGTGCCTTTGGCACAAAGCTACAGGAGCTCTTCAGCTTTTTGTCCCAATGGATCCTCAATTATTGGACACCAGAGTGAGGGGTGGAAGTCAACTTCTTCTGCACTGTGTTCTGAAATTGGCATTTTGTTGTGGTTTAACCCCAGCCAACAGCTCAGCCCCACACAGCCATGCACTCACTCCTCGCACCCCCGCAGCAGCACACGGAAGAGAATGGGAAGGGGAGAAGTGAGAAATAATGGCAGTTTAATAGGTGAAGAAAAAGCTGCACGCACAAGTAGAGCAAAATAAGGAATTGATTCCCCACTTCCTTCAGGCAGGCAGGTGTTCAGCCATCCCCAGAGGAAAGCAAGTAATGGTAACTTGGAAATGTTTTCTTAAGCATGTCTGAACATCCCAGGCAGCTTCTGTGGCCCCAAGTGCCCAACTTTGACTAATATTATAGAGGAATAACCATCCCCTCCTTGGCAAGTAACTGTGGACCAGGGCCAGCAGGATCAGCTGGGTCAAGGATAAGGCAAGTCAGATACCAGACTATCAGTCAAAGTAGCTGGAAACCAGTTCCCTGGGCTACCAACACCTATGTATCTTCCATGTGCTCAGAAAGGGATCTGTGTATCCCAGGCACTTTTAAAAAGGCCATATTTTTTCCTTGGTGATGGGAAGAGTGCCTTGACTGACAGCTCTTCATGATGGTGCCTGATGCATGGCATCCTCCCAAAGCTACTTCTGGTCTCAGAGCCCTAAAGACTGGTACCTTCTCGGGTTATTGCTGGACCTCTCTACACGGTCCTTTGTGTCATGGAGCAAATCATGAATGGTGGGCATAGCCTGTGAGGCTCATCTCCACACCTCCATCAAGCTGATTACTGGTGTGTATTCTGCAGCTGGGAAACACAGAAAGGAATTAAACCCATCACTTCCTGAAATATTAAGGGGGTGGTTTAGATACTGACAATGAAATTTAGTTTTCAGGGCCCTTGTTAACCTAAGCACTGCTTGATCTAGTTCCTCCCTGAAGTATCATGTGGGGAGAGACTTCTATGTGGAAGATCAAAGAATGCACAGAATTGTGAGGAAGAAGGCTCAAACCCCCTCCAATCTCTCTCCAGCACAGCAAACAAGGAGGTGAGTTCAGCTGGGTAGCAGTTTGGTGGCTGCTGTTCTGGTGCTGGACAATCTCACACTGGTCAGGTATTTTTTGCAAAGACGGCATAAATTAAATTGCATGGAAAAAAATTAAACTGGATCTCTGGTGCCAGCAGCTCCTCTTATCATTTTGTAGCCTGTTCACATTCCCTGGCAGATAATCACCATGACTAACATTTATCTGACACAGCCAATTTTGCCACCAAAATCTGTTTTCTGACCTTAGCTGACTATTCACAGACATGACAGCTCCCCCCGCAAGAGCATAAATGCTAACAAAGCTCTCCTAGAAAATAGATGGGTTTTGTGGACACTACAAAATCAAAATAAGATGTAATGAATGCCCCAGAGAGCTGGATGAAGGGGCTGACTGCCTTTATTTCTCTTAGAAATAAAGTCTTAGTGGTAGTTTCCTTCATCTAATTTGTTTATTCTGCTGTTGTCTGCTGTATCTTCAGATACAGGGAGACTTTGTGCAGTTAGACAGCCATGCTGGAGAATGAGCTGCCACTAGAAGACTGATATTGGTGCGTCTCCCCACCCAAGCTGAATGACTGCTCCATATTCCCTTTCAGATCCTTCTTAAAAGTCCCTTTCATAGAACCACAAGAAATAATTAAAAGTTGTTTGGAAGATAATGCCTTTCCTCACTTTCATTTTCCCGAGCATCCAGTCATATGAACAAAGCTTACTACATCAGGCAACTAATTGTTGTAGTGCCTGTACATTCTTGGCATGAGGCTAATTATGGATATTTTGATATATTAGTAGACTTTCTAAGCCTAAAAATGGGAGTAGGAGAGATTAGATGACTTGGAGATTTTGGAGAGAGAGGTGCTCTGTGTTTTTCCCTTTCCAACTTTGGTCCCGGTCCAGTTTAAACCTGCAATGAACAAAAGCAGTTACTGGATGGGAGTTTCCCCCTCAAAAAGGAGCGTGATCACCTCTGAATTTCTAAAAACTATTTTCAGGACATTTTGGGCAACTGCCTGCACTGGTTTGACACTTGTAGCTCCAGCAGATATTGGGACAAGTTGGCAGGTGCCCTGAGTTCTTCAGATCTGGTTGAGATTAGTTTGATTAGGTTGATAATGGGGCCCTTTTCAAGGTCAGCAGGAAACCAAGGTCAGCAGCATCACTGAAACAGGGCAGGGAAGTTACTCTGGAGCTGCCTGTTTCTCCCCATGAGAAAGAGATTCGGGGTGAGATCATGTAGGGACCTCTTTGACAACCACAATCAACGGCTTCTGTGTATTTCTTGTTCGGTTGTCAGCATCTGTATTTGGCAGTCTGGTGGGCAGGGTCTTGTGGTCCTTCTCGAGGTCCTTGCTGTGCTGGGTCACGGCTCTGGCAATGGCTGTGCCCATTCAGGCTGGCACAGCCGGGCTCCTCTTGCGGCTCCACACAGAAGGAACGACGAGACCCTCGCACCGCTCACCTGAAGGAGGGTGGGAAGCAAACAAACCCTCCACCCTGCAGCTGGGAACCCCTGAGAGCTCAGGAAGGAAGAAGAGAGCATTAACACACGGAAAGGGCAAAGCTCGAATCTGGGGATGGAGGCCCAAGCAAAGGAGAAGGGTGCTGCCAGACCCCACCTCGCATGAACCCCGCAGTCCCCCACACGCCTGGCAGTCCGGACACGCTAAGCAGGAGCAGCACGTTCCCACCGCCGGGCGCGCCGCGATATGACGGCGTGCCAAAGGATCTTTAGGAGCTGAAGGGGGGAATATCCTGGCATAGAATTTAAAATGTGCTCTAACCTTTTCTGCAAACTGAAAGCAAGAAAAATGCTCATAAAACTAGTCTTTGTGCACAGAAAGAAGTCCGTTTTTATACTGTTGCTAAGTTCCTTATTGTTTTCTGGCTGTTTTTTGTGTTTCTGTGGCAGCCTTTTCTGTGGGCCTCTTTCAGTGACTTAGCTATATTGGCCTGCAGATAATTAGATCAGTGCTATCATTTTCACTGTCCTTTTTCCTCTGGAGCTATTTGCATGATAATGGCAGTTTGTTCGACTCTCTCCCTCCGTCTCCCTCCGTCTCCCAAAAAAATTTAACCAGACACCATTTCTAAACATGAAATAATTCAGGGAACAATCTGTGAGTGGCTCTGTTAAGAAAAGACTGAAAACATCTGGTTAAGAAAACATTTCTGGTAACCAAGAAACCAATATATATGTCAGCTATAGCTTTAAAAAAGAGGACTTTTCTTAACAGCATTTTTAGTCTATATTTTAGTCTGTATACAGTATTGGCTGTATGCAAAGCTCCTAACCACAGTACACTTCCACTCTGGGTATATATGTCTTTATTGTATGTTTACCTAGACAATTTATAGGCAAATAAAATATTAGAATCTAAACTAATGAGACCTATGAGAGGTACCATTTAAAAGGCAGCTGTGCCCCACAAACTGGTTCTGAACCCCTCTGCTGTGAACAAAGTCCTTTGTTCCGCAAGATATGCCCAACTCTGAGCAGGAGAGCAAACCCATTGAAACCCAGAGCTTGGCCTGGGTGACTGACACTGGTGTTGTGGTGATTTAGGGTCTGGGGCTTCCCATGGGAGGAGGTAGGGTGGGCCAAGGAAGCTCTTTGTGCAGGAGCAGAGTCTCCTGCCATGCCCAGGTCCTGCGGACCAGTGGCCATCTCAGCCTCCAGGCTGTGCTGCACCACTGAGAAGATTATTTTTGCTGTAAGAAAGGGGTCTTGGGACCAATTCCTGCTCCTGATGAGATTAAACTCCCTGCAGACACACTTCAGCAAGGGAGAAAATAAATAGGGGAAAAAAAATAGAGAGTTAATAAAATTGGTCCTGGTTTCTGAAGACCACGAAATTAATTTTGGATTTTGATTTCCCTGCGGCAGTTCAGACAAGGAACATCAGCTGTCCTACACCTGATAATTTTTCACATGGATCTTCATGTCACCCTGGCAAAAACTTATTCCTGGTCTGGCTCCAGATCTTGGAGGGCTCCTCAGAGCAGCCCAGTGCTGCAGTGGATGGGTGGCAAGGCTAGGAATAGAAAATCATATTTGCCTGTTGAGTTAAGCTTATTAAAGATGATTTGAAATTTCCTAATAGGCAATTTTTGATAGGCAAAACTGGATACAGTTTTGATAGCTTTCCAAGTTAAAAATAAAACAATTAAAATTTCAACAATTGTTTTTCTTTTTATGAGAAAATGATTCTTGCAAAGAAACTGAGTTTAGCCAGTTTTCATTTATTTTAATTAATTAACTAATTATTTTTATTTAAATACTGGAACATGTTGCTGAACAGTATTTTTACAGATGAATTTGTGCTGCAAATATGTCCTAACCATTGTAACACACCAGAATAAAGCTCCCTGTGGCCAAATTTCTGTGAGGATTGGGCTCTGTTGTTGTCTGCCATGGGGTCACACAGAATCACAGAATGGTTTGAGTTGGAAGGGATATTAGAGGTCTAATTCCAAACCCCTACCACGGGCAGGAACACCTTCCACTAGACCAGACTGTTCAGAACCTCATACAACCTGACTGAACACTTCCAGGATTGGGACATCCACAGCCTCTCTGGGCAATCTATTCCAGAGCCTCACCACCCTCACAGTAAACAATTTCTTTCTTAAATTAAACCTAAACCTATGTTCCTTCAGTTTAAAGCCACTCCCTCTTGTCTTGTCACTCCATGCACTTGTGAAAAGTCCCTCTCCATCTCTCTTGTAGCCTCTTTAGGGACTGGAAGGTGCTTTAAGGTTTTCCCAGAGCCTTCTCTCCAGGCTGATCCTTCAGCTGAGCTGCACCAGGTTTGTTTGAGAGACACAAAGGAGCAGGAAAAGTTATGATAACACTGCTGTGGTCAGAGGTGCCTGAAAATCACTTTCAAGTCAGAGAGGAGTCGCCTCCAAATCAGCATAGCTGAAGCATCATTTGAGAGCTGCCTGGAGTGGGAGAGAGTGCTGATCCCAGGCCACAGCAGAGCTGGAAGGACAAGCAGAGTTCAGCTCATAGCCACATAGGGCAAAGATGCCACAAATCATATGAAGATTTTGGCATGGGGTTTCCTGGCTCAAGAAAATTGATTATTCAGAAACAGAGGCCAGAGTCAGGGACTGGCTTACCAGAGCCATGAGAATTGCTGATGCCCAGCAGTTCTGAGCGTTAGGACCATCGCCCAGAGTTACCCATCACGTAATGAAATTCAGTGGAAATGGCTTCACGGGGAATCGGACCAGGTCCTAGCTTCAGAGCACAAATATTGAAAGAGAAGGCTTCTTTCTGAAACGCTGTTGCCAAGCTGCGTGTGACCATGACCACGCCCCAGGGAGCACCCGGCCCTCCTGCGCTCTGCCCGGGTTGTGGATGGTGCACGGCCAGACCTCCGAGGGACACGGAACGCCTTTGGTATCAGTGGCCATTCTGAGACACATGAAGGCTCTTTAGGAGCATTTTTATCCTCACTACTTGCATCAGGTAAGGTTTGAGGAGCTCTTGTCCTCCCCAAAGCCATGCAGCCCCTCCTCAAAGCCTGTCAGAGACCAGGAGATCAAACAAGCTGGTTCCTGCCAAGCAAAAAACATTAGAGGGAAGATAGTCTGAGTGAACAAGACAGTGCTTGACATTACTTGCTGTCTGATAGCATTTCACATGTCTTCCAAGCAGCAACCTGCACTACTAGAGAAATAAATGAAGGAATTCGATCCTACACCCCCCCC
>WAAG01089949.1:72401-99204 GCA_013390105.1 Tichodroma muraria
GGAGCCCGGAGCCCCCGCGGGGGCGGGCGGACGCTGCGGCAGCGCGGAGGCCGCACGGGGCTCCGCACGCCCCGCTGCATGTGAGAGCGCCGCAGCCGAAACCGCGGCCACGGCCCCCGCAGGATTCGCCCTTGTGCACTGCCAGTCTCCTCCTCCTGCGGTTTGGGCGACGCTACAAATAAAATGTGAAACTTTGGGCTTCTTCAGGTGTTTTTGTAGCGGCCGGTGCCCTCCTTTCATCCTCCTTCCTTCGGGGCCAGGGCTTGGCTGACCGGGCAGACGCGTTGCTGTGCCTGTAGGCGACGTGGGGACAGGGGTGCGCTCCTCAGAGGCCGCGGGGACCGCTCGTCAACGATTTCAGTCTAAATCTATAAAGCTCATGTCATCACTTGAAGTGCGTTTAACATTTTTCCCAGGCTCATGTTTGTCACAAGTGCTGGCAGGTGTTCAGCTGAGGACACAAAGGCAAGAAAGCGAAGCAAAATTAAAAATGCTGCTACCAAAACTCAGTGTCCTGAAATTTTAACAGCGTCTTGCAGGATCTTGCAAACGGCAATTAACAACGATTCGTAAGTTAATTGATGGTGTGTAAGTTCGGGACAAAAATGTACTGTAGCCACTGCGGCCATGTGATTCCTACAGACTGTTGGATTTCTTCCAGGAATGTGTCAAAGCTCAGAAAGCAATGCGGCTCCATCTCATTGTGTACAGGAGATTATTTGATAATCGTTTAAGTTATGTAAAAGAGTCTATGATAGGTCCTATAAAAATAAAGCTACACAATAGATCCGAGATGTGTGCGTATTACTGCTGTTGAGACGCGGCGTTCGGGAGGCTTTCACCGTGCCTCCGTCCTCTGTAATGGTTTCTTGGCAGGAGTTAAGACAGGCAGCGGGTTTTGTCTTTTCTAAATCTTTTGAAATGCTGTATTTTATCCACAGCGACCCGTGCTTGTTTTGCCTTCATTTGTACCGTCTGTTCCTGTAACTTACTAGAAAGAAAGGAGCGATAATATGCTACAAAGTTATGAAAACAGATCAAAATACTCGGAGGTTTCCTATTGAGATGCAAGTTTTCAAAGGCAATCCCGCAGTCTGGTTCCCTGCCAGCCCCAAGTGGATTGTTTGTTTTTTAAACGGGATCCACATAGGGATCAGCCTGGGGTTTTATCCTTGGTGGTGACAAATCCTTGTACCTTCTGTGTTTTAAAAGATAATGTGAAAGATAAAGCAATTTTTTTTGTTCTTCAACCCAGATTTAACTTTTCAGAGATTTGGGGTCAGCAAGCTGCGAAGCATGGAGAGGTGAAGCAAAATCTTTTGGAAATAAATGGAGATAATTTGTTTGGGAAAATGTTTTAATTTTACTTTTAAAAGCAAGAGCTGTAACTGCTGCTTCCTCTTTCCTCCCCACAAGCTGCCCAAGGTCTCCACAAGCTGTACAGAAAGGAACCACCATGGATGAATGTCCACAACACTCCAGCATTTGATAGCTGAGTGCTGTTGAGGAAATGCACTTTTTAAAAACAGTTTTGCAGCAGTTTATTTCACTCAGCTTCTCGAGAGTATGTATGAGGATCAATGGGCAGCGTGTCCAGCCAAGGTAGCTAAAAATTAGGTTAATCCTGCCCTGCTTCTGGTTTTGATGATGGGACAATGTTCTGCTCTGTAAGCTCTGTCCTGCCTTCTTCACTTTGGCAAACCTCCCAGTTTGCATTAGTGAGCTGTACGCTGCCAGCTCCCAGCAATGCTTGCATCTAACTGCATCTGAGACTACCTGGGCAAGACCAGCTGGGGGGTTATCTCAGGTGGAGATGTGTTATATTATTTTTTTGTTTGTTTAGCTCCTACTTCAAGCATGTGAATTTGCAGCTTGGCAGCTTGCTCAGAATATTTCAGCCTGATGATGCTGTGCAAACAATCTCAGTGCCCACTTTCCTCCCCTGAGCTGTGCACCTAAGATTTATGCTTTCAGCAGGCCGGGCAAATGATGGGGGAGCTGATAATGCAGTGGTCTCTGCTAAGGAAAAAAACTCACCTTTTTTAGGATTTACTTATCTCATAAGTTCAGTAGGCAAATGTGTATTAACTGAGGATCTAATCCTGAAGACTTTATAGCCTATCCTGTCAGCTGTATTACAGGTGTCAGTGAGATTTTGCTCAGAAAAAGTCAAAAAGAGGTTTTCAGGAATTGATTCTGGGACAGACATTACAAACCTGAAGAGTCTGACTGTTCACAGACCTCACCTTCTTATTCCAAGTAGCCCTGAAGATCTGACCAGCTGATGGTTTTTGCTCATTTGGTGCTCTGTTGCCTTGTAGATGGTGACCTGTAGTGCTCAGAAGCCTTCTTGAGTTAGACCTTGTCTAAAACCAGTGGGAGAAGCAGCTCTGTGGGTGCCAGCAGAGCTGGGCTGATCCAAGGCTGGGGTGGCAGCCCATTCCCAGGGCTGCCAGGTTGGGAGGGTTCTTTGTGGGCTTGCAAGAACTTTGGGTCAGGCTCTGGGAACCAGGCTGACTGAGCAGCAGCTGCAGAGGTCTCTTCAGCTTAGCCTCCATCCTATAGTTCCTTAAGGGGGATGTTCAGATTATAGGATCTTGCACTGAAAGGAAAAAAGAAATCTAGAAATCAGTGTTCTGGTTTCTAGTACATACATGAAGTATGGCTACATTGCTGCCAGAGGATGTATTTGTATTCGAGGAGTACCTGACATGGGAAGTCTGATAAGCCTGGAAAGGAGCTGACAACAGCTTTTCCCACAACACAGACCAAAGAAAGAACTTCTGTGTAGCTCTTGAGGAACATTGGAGCCCCTCTCCACACCGTGGAAGCGATGAGGGCACCTGAACAGCCCAGGGGTTGCCATCTAGTGACACTGCATCTTTGATCTCCTTTGTGCATGTGTGGGCTCTTTTTGTCGGGTTGTTTCCCCCAGCTTTGAATAGTTCAGGCACTGAAAACATCACCTAACAGTCTCGCTGAGAAACACTATTGGGAAATTGTTTTCTCCTTTGAAACACCGAAGATCATAATCTTAAGCATCTGCAAGAATAAAAGCTTTTGTACTTGGGCAAGATATTTTGGTTTTTTTGATGCACTTTTATAAGGAGTCTGTCCCTAAGGACTAAAGCTGATTCTTTTTAGCTTTTCTGTCTTAAAAGAAGTGTGTCCCTTTGAAAGGAAATGGATTCTGTTTGGTTGGATTGAGGTCAGACTACCAAACTACTTCATTTTACAAAGCCCGCACTGAGTTCCTCAGATACACTGAAGTCCATTTTATTGCTGATATATTTTACACATATTGCCTGTTCTTACTGGAGATTTTGATGGGAAAGCATATACATATTAATAATTTTTCATATATAGTCAAAGAGGATAAAGGGGGATGATGAGAATCCTTGCTTCTCATTTTAAATGAGGGAATCTTAACCTTTCCTTAATGGTGATTTACTGACAAGTAAGTAAGGGCTCACCATGAATAATTACTTCTGTGCCTCAGTATTTTGTGACTTAAATGGTCTGGGTCTATTCCAAAGCCACTTTCAGAAACCAGAAATATTCCTTTTTTTAAAGTGTTTTGAAACAGGCTCATTAACTATTTCATGGCCTGAGCTTGGGAATGTTCTAGTACAGCCTGGCCATTGATGATCAGTCATCTTCATTGGCCTTACATAGCTGATCAAAGTGTTAGTGAAAAAGGTACAGAAGTTTACAATAAACTCTTTCTGTTTTCTGACTTTCTAAATAAACTGCTTTTGGCAACAGTGCAAAAACTGAAGGTCATTCTGCACTTACTGGCAACAGGAGGAAAAAGGTGATGGAGCAATTCCGTAGAGATGTGCAAGAAATTCAGATGAGAATGAGAGTTCAAGCCTACAAGCCTGAGTAGATGAAGTGAGAGCTGGGAATGCTTTCAGGGTAGCTTTGTGTCAGCCAAAGAGGCTGGTGAACACTTCCTTAAAATCCAGTGGTGTTTGTAACGCATCTACACAAACAGCCAAAACCAGTGTATTATAATGAGTGCCCTCTCCCCAGTTCTGTGTGGGTAAAGATCGGCAGGAGATTGCTGAAAGGCGATGTTATGAATGATGAAGATGTTTTGTAATGTTTTTCAATACCTCACTGTAACCCTAATTGTCCCCTCTTGCTGGCAAAGAACTATCTTACCAGCCTGCAGGTTTTTAGGCTTTTGTGCTTTTTGGACCTCCTCCTACATGAAATACAAACGTACTGTCAAAGCCCTATCTTTAGGGTTGTTACGCTTGCAGTCCACAGACCTATAGCTGTCCAGAGATCACAGATTCAATGTCACTGCATTGCTGTCAGTGGGACGTATTTTTAATTGCTTGAATTGGCCAGTGTGGGATTTGAGGAATAGGCAGCATTTCCCAAATGATCCTTCATCATTCCTTCTCTGAAATAGGGGAATCACATCTTATTTATACAGTCTGCGTCATCCTCCCAGAGGCAGCTAAAACTGCATGATTTACCCTGTGCTCCCTCCAGGTATTCTCCAACGAGGTTGGGCATGTAAGGAAATGCAGACTGGTCTGTACTGAGGGAGGGAGGAGAGGATTCAGGATTTGTAGTAACAGGTTCTGGTGCGCCTGTGAGTGCATGTTTTGTGTGCTAGGATGTCTCCTGGTGGGCATTTTAGGCTGCTTCAGCTTTAGCAGCTAATTGTAATTCATTCTGTGGGCTCTGCTGAACAAATTCCGGCAAATTTTGCTGTGCCAGATGAAGAGGTGACAATCTCCATTTTCTGCCCTGTCTCTGCTGTAGGTGCCATCCCTTAGCTACGTGCTGAAGGGAACTGTACCTGTGCCTCCGTTACTACAACCTGTGATCAGTGCCCAAGTGCACCCTCGAGGAGGGTTTGGAGTGGAGTGGGGGCAGTTTGGCTTAGCCCAGGAATGGCTGGAGCTCAGCTCAGCCATTTCAGCCACAGCTAGGTGAAGCAAATCTGCTGTCAGACTGGGAGTGAGTTAAACCTAAAACACTGGGCGACAAATCACTTTACTGGTAGCTGTAGATGGGGAATTCAGACTGTTCTCTCTTGGAGAAGCTGGGCATAATTGTTACTAATTTTATTTTTGTTCAACTTCATAAAAGATAGATGCCCATGGCTTCAACCCTCTGTACCTCCACAGTGGTGAAAGCTCAGTGAATGGTTTTTAATTTGATGTTGCCACGATATGCTTCAAACAGAAGAATCCTGCCTGAGAAGCTGCTGGACCAAGGATGGTGTCATAGGAGAGGTGGTAGCCCAGATTTTGTCCCTTTTTTCTTTAATTGCAAAATTTGATAGGCTCTTCTGTACCACAGGGTAAAGGAGAAATTTATAGGGACTGATCCCCATGACTCATTTCAATGATGTAGACATGACCCTTTCTGTCTTCCAAACCTCATAGTGAAGAGCTTGAGCTTGTGCCGAGTGTGCTCAGGACTCTGCTCTGGGTTCAGGTGGACACAACACTCCAGGGTGGCATTGAGAGCTGTCCTGGACCCTCCCTTAGCATGATATTCTTATTTCCTTCTCTTCCCATCTCTCTTTGATGTGTTCAGCTCCCAAGCTCACCAGAATGTTTCTTTGGGTATTGAGGCTGAGCACCCTGAAAGGCGATGGGGGTTCATAAGTCAGCCTGTGAGATCTCTGGACATCTCAGTGATTTTCCAGACCAATCTGCAGGAGTTACAGATTAAATAACATTTAGTGCTCTGACTGCTGACTGTATGAATACAGCCTGGGTGACTGAGTTGAGCTGGACTCTGGCAGATCTTGTTTCAATAATACCAGCAGTGTTATAGTTCTGTGATCAAACCCCCTCCCATGCCAGCAGTCTCTTCCCTGCCAGTGGTTTGTCAACTAGATTTGTTAGGTCTGGAGTAAACAGCCCTGTTATTCTCAAGATACAGAAAGCAGAGATCAGAGGGGTAAAATTGGGTATGAAGTTTAAATGAGGAGAAATTCTATCCTTCCACCACCATTTTTTATCAGTGGGTAACTAATAAGGAATTTTTTGCATAGAAACACCTCACAGTAGAACTGGGCTTCAAATAACAGCTGTAATTGCTTCTGTGCACTCCAATAATTGCATATAAATCAATTACCACCATTTTAGGTATTTTAACAGCTCGCTCTATGAAGAAAAACCTTTCTTTCCTGTTTAATAGCCAGACCTTTAGCTTCTTTGTTGATCCACATAGCTGGGACAAATGATTCAAGCTCAGTCATTAATTAGTGATTTTATCAAGATTTTCCTTTCAGGAAGGAAAGGTCATCACACCCTTGAAGTGCCAGCAAAACAAATGTCTCCCATTTTCACATGAAGTCAGGGCTTGTGAAGAAGCTTCAGAACATGACTTAAAGGGTAGAGGCTTAATTTGGGGTGGCTACTTGTAAGCACACGCCTGGTGTTCCTAAAACAAATGTGATGGCCAGACATCCTGACTTTTTTCCTAAAGTCTGTGATTAATACTTTCTATGGCTTAGATGACTCTTAATGCCTAGAGCCAGCTGACAGAACACCAGGCACAGGGGCTGAAGTAAAAAGTCAGGCCAGAGGAGGATGGTCCTGACTTCAATATAATTTATTTTTATTGTATTGTCCAGAGCCCCTTGGGTTGTCAGAGCCACACACTGGTTCCTGGATGCTCCTGGAGATAAGCCAGTGCTACAGCCTGTGGCAACTCCAAGCAATGTGCTGTCCTGGCCAATAGATGGGCCCTGCCAGGGGAGGAAGAACATGTTTTACTATAGGACAAATGCTACCTGGCTAATCCACACCAACTGGGATTATAAATAAGATGAAATTTTGTTCAATAAGAGGAGAGAGGTAATTCAGATATCAGGAATTGCCAGGTTTAGCATCATGTTTGGATGACACAATAATCCTTTCTGAGCTTGAAATAGGTATTAATATTGCCACATTACTACATGTATTGATATATTTTTCTTGTGTTTATGCTAGTTATATCACTGGTATCAAATTATCTCATTTTTCAAAGGAATAAAAAAAGAACAATTTAAGAATAGAGACTTTTCCTGCTTCTGAGAGAAAAACTGGGAGCAAAGGAATCCAAAATGAGCTGCTAGAAATATCCTTGCTTTAAATTAGAAAACAAAACACAGCAGCTGAAAGCCCCACACTGTTCAACTTGAGTTTTTCCTACACCAATTTAGTCTCTTTTACTAGTGGATGTTCCTTGTAGGGCAGACGCCCAGCAACTCCAGTCAGTATTCCCTCTGCGGGAGACTTTTCTTGTACCAGACTGGACAAGAAAAGAATATTCACTGCCACTGCTTAAGTCCCTGGCAAAATGTGAGGTACGGCCGACAGGACTTTCTCCACTGGGGAAAAGCTGTGCAGAGAAGTCCTCTGCAGCCCTCAAGTGGTTCCCTTTGAATCCTACACGTTGGGAACACAGGGCAGCGGGCTTTGGTTAAGGAACTAGCAGGGCGGACATAGCCTTGCTCCCATGAAAGGCTCCCACCCAGCTTGCTTGCTGTGCTCCCCTGAGCCCCACCTTCCCCTCAGCCCCACCAGCGCAGGGAGTGCGCTGGAAGAGCTGCCAGCAATCCCTCTGCTCTTTCCAGTTATGGTCAGGAGCACCCATCCTGCTGGGATAATATTCGGTGAGGCATGACAATGTCACAAGGCTGGGGGAGGCCTCCCTGGAACTCTGTGACGCAGAGACTCCCAGGGGAACCTTTGGCTGGTGGCAGTGCTTCCTTGGCAGTGTCCATCAGGATCATCATCACAGCACCGCTGTGATGGCTGTATGTGGTTTTGGGGGTGTCCTGGTCTCTGGCTTGGCTGTCCCCTTTGTGTCCCTTCACTCTTGCTCTCTTGAAGGGACACCTGAATTGAGGAGGGGAGAGGGTCTGTTGTCCCCACAGGGTCGAGGGAGGTTTTGGGGTTTGTTTCCATGGGGTGTGGCAGATGACAGTGCCAGTGGATCATGGATCTTGTGTGATCCATGCACCAGTTTGGGTCGGTTGAGACTCCCCAACATCAGGGACTTCAGAAGCAGAAAAGAGTAGTGCTTCCCAAGTGTGCAACTCTCCCAGGGCAATGCACACCCGTCCCATTACATCCAGAGAGCCACAGGCAAAGCGTGTCTGTCGTGTGAGGGACAGGCTTGTGGATTTGAGCTTCCTGTGGACACTCCCAGCAGCAAGGGGATTCTGTGCTTCTGAGGTGGCCCAGCCCAAGGCAGCTGAGAGTATGTTAAGCAATCAGCAATCAGCAGGGCTGACTGACTGGGATGGGTTGTAGCCAGTCTGTCTCTCTCCTTGGAGTACCCACTGCCCACCCTGGACTCCATTTCATTCCCTACTGACATGCTCCCCCAGGCAAAAATCAGTGGCAAGTAAAAAACTACTTGGATTCATTTACTTTTATCATTCTGCAAGCCTGGATGTGCATTATATCAGCAATGACATGGCCACAGGAACTGATGGCAAAAACGAGAGAACAGTTCTCACAAAACATTATATATTTTGTGTTTGCATGGCTTCGGGGGGCCACCTGTAATCGTCAAAAGCAAATGAATCGTAGTCAGAGCTGTACATGAGCTGTTTCACAAAGGTTTCCTTGTCTGCTGGCTCAGGGTACAGAGAAGCGAGGCCGTGCTTGTAGGCCCAGTGAACAATCTGAAAAAAGATAAGCAAAATGAGCTGCTGAAACAATGCTGGCATGTTATGAAGCTGAAACCAACTGCAGTTTGGCCCTGTCTGTGTTTTCCCTCTCCTCCTCTCAGAATTGTGCAGTTCTTTGATTTTTTCTCTTTGTAGTCAGCTGCACCTCACCCTCAGCTGGATGAGGGAATGCAAGGTGCCCGCAAGCAGTGGCTGATAAGAAAGGCACCCCTGCCCTGGCAGAATGGTTGGAGTGTGCAGGTGAAGAAGGAGAGCAGCCTTTTGGCCAACTCTGCTCACACCTGTGAACTCCTCGGCTACGCTCTGCATCCATCAGTAGCTCTGAGCAGGCCAAGGAGATTCCCAGTGACTGCCTCTGAATTACAGATCTGATGTATACAGGGCACCAAACCCATAATTAGACAAGTCCAGATCTGGAATAGTATTTATGTACTTAGGTCCCTACTAAATACAGGAGGAAATGTTCCAAAATAGCAATTTGGAACGTAAAATCTTTCGGCAATTTGAGTCATGTTTGAATTTGACTCTAAACGTCATTTTGTGAAGTGCTGAAGACTCACAGCTTCAAGCAATAAAGCAGAGCTTTGTGAGCTCTGAGGCACCTGGAATCAGAATGTGTTTTTCACATTTGGGTTTTAATGATGGAAAAAATCAAAGCAGCAATTATGGCCAGAAGAATTCCTGAGAATGACTGCTTTAGATTTTAGAATAAAATGAATTTAAAAAACACACAAAAAATTATTCCAGGGCAATTTCTGCTCTCCCTACCATGAAAAGTGGAAATAAGAACAGAAATACTCACTTTCACAGCAATTTTGAGAGACACTTCTCTGATGCTGTCCAAGGGGGGATAGAGTCTTCCTTCTGCAAGATTCTGCTCTGTCACCTCGGCAGCAATAGTCTAGAAAGAAGAGGATGGTAGTTTTTATGGATGGTCTCAAGCACATACCGCATTCCCTCACATTACATGGTATGTGGCTGAAACCTCAGCAGCTTCGGGGCTGGGACTAGTCCTGAGTGGGAACCTGTGACCTGTTCAAACACACATGCGCACAATTTCATTACAGACTGCAGACTGGAGCCAGAGTGGGGAAGTGCTGTGTTAGGGCAGCAGGTGTGGAGAAGGAGAACCCTGTCATGGCTCCTGCACGTCTGCAGGTGTAATGGAAGCATGAGCTTTCCCTGAGCCAGGAGACGGCTGCAGCTTTTTGCTGAGGCTGAGCCATTTCCCCTCCACGCACTGTCCTGGGCCAGGCTCTTTAAAACACCTGAAGTAGACACATGTGCCTCTTATAATCTTTTTTACAATATCAGTTAAATGTCAGTTGTAAACCTCTGCTGTGAGGAGAAAGATTTCATCAGAGATGTGCCGGACCCCGCAGGCAATGACTCCCAGTGCCACTCCTGGGAAGACGTAGGCGTTGTTTCCTTGGCCAGGGAAGAAGGTCTGTCCATTGGGTAGGGTTACCTTTGGGAATGGACTCCCACTTGCAAATATTCCCCGGCCCTGATCAAAGAGACAGAAAAAAGCATTCAGATTCGGAAGAGAAGTCAGATTTCCGCTTCTCATCATGACCCGTGCTCAGGGGACACTGGTGACAAAGTTGCCAAACCTCAGTCAGCAGAGGCATCTCCACCAGAGCCACCTCCAGCTGACACTTTGGGAGGACCCACCCCCTCAGAGCCACGATCAGGACCATGCTAAGGGCCACCAAGCACTGTACTGCATGTGCATTTGTACTCCAAGTGCTCTGATCTTGCTGAGGAGTCTTTCTACCTCTCTATCAACCATCTCTGAAGAGTGAAGAGAGACTCATGTGGGATAAAGGTCAGGGGCTGTGTGATTGCTCTGGCCATAGGCAGGTGGTGGGGAAGGCAAAGGAAAGAGTGAGACAAGGGCTCCCCTCTCAAGCCAAGTCAATCCGCATGACTGTAATTCTTCAGTGACATTGGGTTTAAGTTGGGTGATGAAATAGTTATGTAAACAACTAGGTTAGCATAACACAGGGGACAGAAACCAGAGAGGATGGGACATCTCAGACAGCTGTGGGTGAAGGAGGGAAGCACTTTCTTTAGAGGACCACAAAGTAATTCAGGCTGGTAGGGACCCAAATTCTTGCTCAGAGCAAGGCCAGCTATGAAATCAGACCAAGTTGCTCAGGGCTTTACCCAGCCCGGTCTTGAAAACTCGCAAGGACAGAGACTGCATGAGCAATCTTGGCCCTCCCCGGCTCCACCTCCGGACCCTCCTCACAGCGTGGAAGTTTTTCTTCACACCCAGCTCGAACGTCCCTTATTTCAACTTGTGCAGGCTGTCACTTGTGTGCCAGCACGCCCCGCTGCGTGTCCTGGGCACGGCGGCGTGCTCCCCGCGCCGCGGTACCTGGGTGAGGCGGTAGCACTGCTCCGCCGTGCACTCCGCTTTGCTCGTGGGGTTGCTCAGGGCGAACACGATGGGCCTCTCATTGAAGGCTGCCATGTCCTTCAGCAGCTTCTCAGTGAAAGCGCCTGCAACAGCCGCGACACCTGCAACAGCAACAGCGGAGTGGGGCGGTGCTTTCCCACTGTCCAACTTGAGTGCATCAGGCTGTCCCTCTGGGACTAGTGTGTGAACTGTGGGAGGGAACCAGCTTCATCTCTGGAGATGCAGGTGGCAATGCCACTTTCTCATATGACAGGGAGATTAAAAGCCTCTCTCAAAATAAACAGCCCTCTGCTCCCCCAGGCAGAATGGGCACCAGTGTTTCTGCCAGCCTGGCTGCAGCACTCTGACTCCCAAAGACCTTCCTGAGGTGTCTGTTGTCATCCTCGTCCTGCCCAGCCTGACAGGGCAAAGTTTGTTGCTTGAGAGCCCCAGATCCTGCCTTCCCCAGCACCTCCCTCTACAGCTCTGTCTGAAAGAACTCGTACAGCTCCAAAAGTGAGGAAGCCTGTGCCCCATAGTTAATGCAAAAAGGGTACGGAGAAATCAACCAACAAAATGTGGGTGAAAAAAGCACATTTTGTTTTGACTAAGAGAACAAAAGGAGACTCTGGAAAAAAGACAGAAACTCTCTTAAGAATTGAATTGACGTGACAAGGTCATATTAAGTGAACTCCACCTATAATTGCTGTAGGCTTCACTTTCTGCACAACCTCTTCCAGTGTGTCCACACTGGGGTGGTCCTGGGCAAACATTCCTTTCTCATGGTTCAGGTGGCTCCTGCCCTGTGAGGAAAAAGGAGTCAAACTTTGGTCTATTGGCAAAAGGTAGACACATAACACAGTAACTCATCTTCAGCTCATTTCATCTCCCAGCCCTCTACCTAAAGCAGAGTCCACATAGCAGGACCTCAGCATCAGCCAGTCAGGCATCAAGTCGTTGTGTAATGTCACACTGGGCTGGCCTCTGCTCCACTCACCCACCAAAGCACATTGACTGTGTGGAGGAAAGACCTGGCTGCCATTCAGTTGTACATAAAGCACAAGTCTCTTCCAGTCTGAGGAGGGACAACGGCAGAGGCCCTGGGGACACAGGGAGTGCAGAACGGAGCTGGGCCAGGCTGAGTCACCGAACAGGGCACAATTTTGCTGTGATAATGCCTCATATGATGTGCAAGACTTCCAGCACTGCTTGAGGCCATAGCCAGCAGGGTATCATTCCACTTTAGAGGCCCAGCCTGAAGCTTTGCCTTTAGGGCAGCCAGTGCTGCTGGCACACTTGTCACCATGAGACCTCATCCTCCGAAAGCAGGAGCAGCTATGCTGACACCAATAAAACTGCAGCCTTTACTTCAGGGCTGAGCAGGGGTCCAAGGCATCTGCCTGCTCTGGCCTCTCTAGCTGGCAATGGACGGCAGGAGCTTAGCTCTGAAGACAAATTCACCTTCACAATCAGTCCCTTGGAGTCCACCATCCAAATTTTTTTGATGGCATCCTCTCGTGAAACTCCTTCCTTTTCCATGGCCATGAGGATGAGATGAGCTATGCCCATTGCAGCCTGGAACACAGTATATAAGCACTTAATTGGGATATCATTATCTTTTGTGGGAAGATTTTAAATGAGAGGTGGGCTGGTCATCCCCCAGCACTGCACAAAGCAGAGAGACTTTCTGCTCCAGGGTTGGACAGTGCCAAGGCATGGGGGGCTGATTTTAGCATTGTAGGTGCTGCCATAAATAAAAGCCCTCACAATCATTCAGCAGAGCAGGCTGCAGGTGAGGCTGAAGAAGCAGAGGTGGTACCTTGACAAAAAGGGGCTGTCACCATAATTTAAACCAGCTGCTGCAGGGGAGGAAGAGAGGTAGAAAAAAGTGCTGGTGGCAATGCCAGTACAGAGGAACTCAAAGCCAATGCTGCATCTGAAATACGCCCATGAGGACAATCTTCTCCCATTCCTGCCTGGGAAAGCAGCCCTGGACATGCTGCGTGTTTGTGGTCCTATAGCCATGCCTGGCCCTCCTGCCCAAGGACAAGACAGGAGGGGCTCTGTGCCACAGAGATGGTGACCAGCACCATGTCTGCCAGCAGGGGTGGAGAGAGAGAGAGTAATCTTTGTCTAAGTGAAGGATAGACAAATAGTAACAGGCCTTCCTAAAGTCTCACAGGTGGGTGAGAGCTGAGACAGGTCCTGGACCAGCATCTTTAGTCCATGGAGTAGGCTTTGGAGGCTTCTTCTTCCTCTCTCTGAGCAAGGTGCCATACAGACGACCTGGCTTCTGCCATGGAGCACTACGATTTACTCCACATAGAAAGGTTGTGTTCTTAGGGTTCTTTGAGTCTGAGTCCTTTGGACTCTGCTGCTAAAGAAATTCTGGTTTACCCTAGACATCAACCCTGAGAACTCAAACCAGTGTCCTTAATATTCCTGCCTCATAATGGACATCCCTAAAGATATTTAAAGCCCCACTGACACGTGGGCAGCCCCGTAGTATCCACGGGGTCAGCCCAGGACTCAAGAAATCACTGAAAGAAATCACTGGGCCAAGAAATCACTGAAAGACTCTTGGTAACTTCCACACAGCACCGAGATCCACTTATAGGGCCCAATCCTGCCCAGTGACAAGGAAACCTGTTTCTGTGTTTCATCCTCATGAAGCCAAGCCTTGTAGGAAGTTTCACAGTTGACTTTTCTCTCTCTAAATTTGAAGATGAAGCATATTAAGGTACAAGTTCAGGAACATTCCTACCTCTCCAGCTCCCAGGAAAACAAACTTCTGGTCAGAAAGCTTGTTCTTTGTTATCCTTAAGGCTGCAAAGATGCCAGCGACTGCAACAGATGCTGTGCCTGAAAGAGAGGAACACCATGAGATGGACATCCTGGCAAACACAGTATCTACCCTGCAAATATACTGTCAGAAACCTTGTGGTAGGAATCATTCTCTTAGATTCTTTCACTGAAGGTTCAGAGTGCCTTCCCTATGCTGAAATATTAACATTCAAATTCTCCTGCAAGGCTGGAGAACACAAGTTTTCCTCCATGTAGAGTCAAAGGGACATCAAATCCTAGAATGCCAGAAGAAGATAATATCTAACTTGCAAGAGTTTAAGATGTACCTGACTTCTCTAAGGTCACATATGATCCCTGTACCAGAGCAGTGGTCTGAACTTGGGTTCCTTTGTCAAAAAACCCTCTGTGATCATGGAGTTACCATCCTCTTCTCCTATTTACCTTCACAGCCCAGCCATCACTATTTATTTCCTCCTCTAATACTCTGATACTCGGACTCACAGCCATCACATCCTGATGCTAAACATTAAGGAGTCATTGAGAACAGGAGTTGGTCCAGATTAGTGAGAAACAGTGCAGTAAATGGAGCAGAGTCCTGCTGTTCCAGCCACTGTGATATCTACAGCTTTCCATTAAGGGGGGCAAATGTCCAGACTGAATAACCTGCCTTTACCCCACATAACCCACATATAGATCACATGCAACACTCATCTAATGTCCTGTCTCAGGTGAAAGAATATGGTGGAAATAAATCAAATAAGGCACAAGCTAACAAGGATTCAGGCACTGGTGGTATCTCAGCTCACCGGCACAAGCTGGATGCGACCATTAAAGGGGACTCCATAAAAGGGAGTGAAGGAGGAAGTTTGATCACAGAATATGTAAAGTTGGTCCCTTAGTTGTTATGGGTCCCTTACCCATAAGGATCATAAAGTCGATTAGTTTTATTCCTTAGCTTTTGAAAGAATATCAGTTTGGATATGCCCTAGTTTTGATCTGTTCCCAGCTCTAGTGCTGTTCTCTCCATTCTCATCTTTAGAAGCTTTGTGAGAAATCAGGGAGACCACAAGTAACGAGTCTTGTGGGGATGGTCATGGCTGGGGCAGGTAATGACCATTTTTAGGCTAATACACCTGATTTCACCAAATTTCCAGCATTTTCTATTTTTCTGCCCATGTAATCAGCCAGTGGTTCAGGGTTTTAAGTAGCCAGTGCTTAACTGAGGTTCCCTGCATGGTCCTTAGGGCCTGGGGTGCTACAAGGCATCAGGATCAGAAACAGCAGCTCGTGAGCAGACATGACCATGAGCAGTGACACCAGCAGATGGAGCTGCCTCATCTCTGAAGGACCCAGAAAACAAATTCAGCTTTACCTGCTCCTTTTCTTTAGTGCAAAAGCCACAGGTAAGCTAGGAATCTGCTGGTATATCACTGGGGAATGATTCACACTCTTATAATTTCCTAGCAAGCAAAAAACCTAGTGGAAGCACAAGTACTCTGCCACAGAAGTAATTTTATTGACATGACTTATCTTGTCTAAGGAACCCATATAAACTACTCTGACAAAGAAAATCTTTATAGGCCAGACTGGAAGCATTTGTCGGTACAATGTGAAACATTTTGTGATTATAACTCAGATGAGTTTAGTTCTCCAAAAGCTAATAATTAGTCTCTCTTATGAGTGATTCTAGTTCAGCAGAGGCGACAGCAGCCACTCACTCTCCTGCAGCAGACGTGGTGTCCACACTGGCACATCGGTACAGAATGGCAGCATCACTTTACAGAACCAGAGAATGGTTTGGGTTGGAAGGGATCTCAAAGACCATCTAGTTCCAACTCTCCCGACACGAGCAGGGACATCTTCCACTAGAGCAGGTTGTTCCAAGCCCCATCCAACCTGTCCTTGAACACTTCCAGGGATGAGGCATCCATGACTTCAAGAGGGCACTGCAAGCATTCATGCCTTAAACACAAAACAGACTAGACTGATGGTTGATAGCACTGTAAGCTTCTTTCTTGCAATGAATCACTTGAGACACTTGCTTCAGCACCAAGGATGAATTCCCTTCATCAGCTCAGAAAAGTTTTTACCATTACATTTCCAGACCCAGACCATCTGAGTTCAGTCAGTTTAAAAGGGAGTTGACTGGGAGGGAACCAGCCACTGAGAACCTTGCTGCTTCAGTATTAACATGTCACACAACTGAAGGAAGTGTACAAAGGATTTCTTCTTGCTCCTCCTGCACTAAATCTCTGCCTTTTAATGCTCTCTCTAGAGTAGTGTATTTGCCTGGTGAAATTCTACTGGACTAGGAAAATTACAGAGGAAGATAATGAATGTCCAAGAAATTTAAAAGAACACTGGATAATTGCCTAGTTTTTAGATCTTGTGTTTTATGAGTGTCACACAACCAGTCCATGCTCATTCTCTGTGTTATGGTGAGTCTATAATCAGCAGGACTGCTTGGCATGCTGCCATGACAGATGCTGAGGATGGGACTCCTCTAAACAAACGTGCATGATCCTGCTCATGCTCATGCTAAAGCAGTCACCTGAACTGGGTCAAATGAAATGCACCCTAGAAGAGTCACTACTACCACATGTTTTTTAGAGAGACAAGGTAACTGGAATACATGTTGACACTACTGTTGCAGACATCTAATCTGTGCAGGAAGAGATTCCACCCTTTAAGTCTGAATTGCAAATAAATGGGAAGAGACCAGGGTCCCCCAGCTGTCAGCAATGCCAAGCTTGTGACATGCAGTAGAGTATGAACATCTATATGTATGCTCACACATGTTCACACACTATCTCCAAGGCTTACTTTGCACAGAAATCCCCAAATCCCTGTGGGAGTGGGAGTGGGGAACTGATCAATGTTAAAAAACCAGAAGTGAAACCATTACAAGGTGATGGTGTGAGCGTCAGGTCACAGCATTAGCAGTGATAGATGCCTGGAAAGTATTGAAAAGACTGAAATGTAACTGGAGAAATATCTTGTTTCTCTTGGTCCTGACCCAGGCAAAACTGCTTCATACCCTGAAATTGTCAAGAAGTCTGATGGGACAAGTGCTGGTATTTGCAAACCCATTTAAGTGGGAAATGCTCTTGAGAGATTCAGCAGAGGGAGGTACTTGAGGTACTTTTTAAAGGTGTCACCAGCAGGAATTTGACAAGTGGTGTGTATGGAAAGAAAAGGGGCATGGACTCAGTCTGCAGAGCAGAGACCTGCGGGACTGGGTGTGCCATTACTCATCCCCTGCACTTGTACTGCAACTTTGACTAACAGCAGGGCTCTGTTCGGCTCTGCCACTTCTAATCCTCCTCTCTCATTCCAATGTGTTTCTAATCCCTCCATGTCTCCCAAATTGCATCTCACCCCCATTACTCAAGTAATAAAGTTACTGTACCTTGGCTTTAGCTCAGTATTTTTCTTTGATAATTACAATTTCTGAGCCTGGAACAACAGAGTATCTCTGTGGAGAAGAGTTCACAGCTGGTTCATGTAAAGAATTGGCTAATCACTGTGCTTCAGTTCTAAAAGAATCACAAAGTCAGACTGGGGCGGGGAACTCCTCACCATGGCAAGAAAAAAACAGCCATCCTTCAGCAAGTTGGTCTATCTGGTTTCCAAAGAGAATGAGTGCTGCTATTGTGGATAACTGCTTCCCTAAGTAATTGGCAAGAGCCAGATTGGCCGTCTGTATCTGAGGTGAGATATGGAGGGGTGCAGAGAGAAGAAAGGAAAGTGCTTGCAAACCATCCTGTCTATCCAAGACTTAAAGTGAGTGCTAAACATGATATCACGGAATAGCAAGCAAACCTTGAGACCTCCCTGGGGAGTCCACAACAACAGAACCAGTACAAAAAAAGAGGCATTTAGAACTAAGGCACACTCAGGAACATGGAGGCACGTTGAGAATATTGCAAAACATTAAGGGAAATCCTGTGGGGTTGATGTTCCATTTGTACTACTGCAAGTGAGAACAAGCCCCAGTAGATGTCAGTGGAGGTACACTGGAGCATAACCTGAGGAAAGGATCTGCTCCACAGCATCGCATGGGAAAGCTGCTCCCGAGAGGCTCCCATTCCCGGGAACCTGACCCTTCCTCGGAGTGGGGAGAGCGGGCAGAGGGGCGAGCAGCTCTGCACATGGAGTTACAGGAAGCACTGCAGGAGTCACCGGGAAAGCACTGCCCAGTGCCGAGGTCAAGGCTGTGCCGTGGGTGCCAGCAGCCAGTGGCTAAGCAGGGCACACGGGGGAAAGCCTGGACCGTGGGGGTGCCTGGGGGCAGGAGCCCTCATGCTGATGGCTGGAACTGCCCTGTCACCTGTCCCAGAGGGCTGACTGAGCTGAGCTTAGCTGAGCATCACCACCATGCTGAATTCTTCCAATAGCAGCAGCAGTGGGAACGTGGAGCCACAACACGGCCTGTTTCTTCACACAACACCTGTGTGATTTCTCCTTCTCCACAGCACATTGGTGGAAAAGATGACCAAATTCAGCCTGATCTTTTATTTTTCACTCTTGACCTGCCTGCTTATACTTCATGCTCTCAAAACCATGCCAATATGAGGGCCCGGGGAACAGCAAACTCTAGTTTAACAGCTCCAGCAAAGGGCAGCCAAGGAAATATATCTAAATTTATGGATGAGGAGGAAGCCTAGGGCTTTTCCAAATTCTGGTTCACATTAACTCCCTGCAGCAGTTCCGCCCATTACTGGAAAGCAGAGTGGAGCTTGTCCAGATCCACTCCAAATGCATACTCAAAAGTCAAACACAACAAAGCTGGAGCAAAAAACTGCCAAAGTGTTTGCAGCTCAAGGTCTTCCCCTCCATGGTTGTGGGCTAGTGTTACCCTTCCCCCAGAGGGCCTCTGTAAGACATTAAGAAAATAAACTTAGAAATGGTGCAGAGTTAGTCAACGAGAAGAGTAGTAAAATGCAAACCATTGATACACAGGAATGGAACTTGCTCTCTCTTCAGGGTGACCCAGAATTGATGGTGGCATGGAGAAGAGCTGCCTGACAATGGAGAAACCTAATGAGGCCATCTCTAGGTTCCTGCTTCGAAGTCTTCCACTGTAAGTTCTTGGACTATACTGCGCATAACCTTAATGATGGGTTCTGACCATGGCAGCAGTGCCTTCCCACCTGTCTGTACGGTGCCAGCCTGAAACCACCGTTTCTGTCTGCCCCCACACGGGCAGAGGCTGTCAGGCAGCTGCCAGCACTCTGCAAGAAAGCATCCCCATTGCAGCACTGGGGGACTCTGTGCATGCTGCTGCATGCCAACAAGCTGAACCAGGTCAGAGAACGGCCCTTTCTTCTCTTCATTTTGCCTCCTTAGCCTGGGCTTAAAAGATCCCAGACAGCTTAACACAGAGGTGACCTGTGCTGTTCTTCACTGCAGAGGAGGAGTTGGCAGTGACATCCGGTGAATGAGAAAAACAGCAAACAAGAAAAGCAGGAAAGGAAAGGGAAACAAATGTCACAATTCCCAAAAGTGACAGAAGATATGGGCCTGATCTTTAGAATGCTGTACTGATAAGCCCAAGAAACTGGAGGCCCATTTACAGCCTGGAGTCCACACTGTTCTGACCTGGCTTGTGTAGCAGTCAGTGTGTGAATTCAACACAAACGCAGGAGCTGGCCCTTACGTACTTAAGGCATGCACCAAGGGGAAATGCAGCAGCCTCTTCTGCTGCGGAGCACAGCAGGTCCAGAGGGACTGTTAACAGTGAACCTCTACAGGACTGAGAACACCTCCACATCTCTCTCCAGGCTCTGTAAATCCTCAGGGAAAGCGTGCTGCTCAGGAGCTGCCTGGCAAGACATTGCCTGCTTTGTTCCACAGCACGGTCCAGTCCTGCACTCCCTTCCTATCGTGCTTCCCCCTCCTTAGCTTCCTGTGATAATTACTGATGCATTTGCCACGCCAGCTGAAACAACAGAGTAAGATACTGTACCATTTTAATCCGCTGAAATTAGTTACTGCTGAGCCAAGAACTCTCACTTTGCCTGCTTCTCAGGGCACATGGAAACGTGCCTGTGAAACAGGCCTCGTTTGCACATGATTGATTTCCAACTTGCCCAAGTGTTTGAAGCTGCTCAGATCTGTGGCACTGGAGTCGGCCTGTTCCCAGCCTCAGCTGAGATCAGGAGCACTGTTGCTTCAGGCCAGGCACTGCTTCCTGAAATGTCTTGGGAAGGTTATGGAAAGGTTATCTGCTTGGATAATGAGAAGAGGTGGTTGGTGGGTCAAGAGATATTTTGAGGATCATCAGCCGTCACACATCCTTACAGCCAAGGGGAATCATTGCTCTAATGACTTGGAAAAAGACTCAGAGGTGTTCTGTGAAAGGGGGGACCCTGAGCATTGCCCGCAGACTACTTTAGATAACAGGCTTTATGCTTTTGTGCACTGTTCTCTTTGCCCTGCCTGTATGTGTGAAAAACTTTTGAATGACACGATCTGACACAATTAATTAAATAACACATTAAAGATTTCTTCAATTTTTCTGCAATTCTGACTAAACTTGCAGAACTACTTCTGCTGTTCAGTACTGAGTAAACATCTCAAGAGGCAGTTAAGTTGGTCAGGTATGATTTGCCTTGGGAGATCCATACTGTTCTCAATCACCTTCATGTTCTTAGGTGCACTTCCAGAAGACTTACTTTGTAATCCCCAGATACTTTGATTAGGCTAGCTGGGCTAAAATTCCCTGGATCTTTCTTTTTGCCTTTCTTGAAGATAGATGTGGCATTTGTCTTTTTTTTCAGGAATTAGGAATCTCCTCAATTACCACAACCTTTCAAAGACTGACTTTGTAATGCTCTTGGCCATATACCTCAGATGAATCCTTAGATGCCTCTCATCAGGTCTCATGGACTTTGTCTCTTGGACAGTCCTTGCTAAACAGGCAGAAGTCCATGGAGATGCTGTAATTTTGCATGCCTAAAGCTCTCATCATAGAACTAGAACTCTGGGTGCTTTCCTTGATCTGCATGAGACCTTTGAAATAATCTCCCACTTTGGTCAGTGGTACAAAGGGGCCAATACAATCTAAGTTCTTGTAACAATCTGGATTATAAAACAGAGTGCACTTCCATAAAGTTCGTGGATGATTACAAATTGGGGACAGTGATTGATAGATACAGTGTTGTATGACAGTCATTCACAGGGATCTCAGCAGGCTGGAGAAATGGGCTCAGGGAAACCTCGTGGGGGTCAGCAAAGGCAAATGCAAAGTCAAAAAGCTTTGCAGAAGAAAACTTTGGGGTCATGGTAGACAGCAAGTGGAAGATGAGCCAGCAATAATCCATTGTGGCACAGAAGGCCAACAGCCTGCTAGACTGTGCCAACAGTAGGTCAAAAAAAGTGACAATTTTTTCTATTTCAGCACTTTTGAGGTCATCCCTAGACAAGCATGTCCCATTTGGGGGTTTCAGCACAATGACAGACTGAAGCAAGTCTAGAGAAGGGACACAAATATGACCAGGGTATATTAAAAGGACTGAGGAGCTTAGGTTTGAAAGGGCCAGAGAAGACTAAGAGGGCATCTAATTTCTATTGACAAGCACTGGTTGGAGCGTTTGTAAAGAGGCCAGATTCTTCTCAGAGGTGTAAAAAAAAAGGATGAGGGGCAATGAACACAAGTCACATCTAGCGAAATTCCAATTAGATATTAGGGAAAAAATTGCACAAGGAAGATGAGAGAACTTTGGAACAGATAGCACAAAGAGATTGTGGATACCCATCCTTGTATATACTGCAAAGTATTTGGCTGGGCAGGGCTCTGAGGAACCTGAACTAATATAAAACTTGTATCTAAGTTTGATATCACCCTTTATTTGAGTGAGGGCTGGCTGATGTCCAGAGGTCCCTTCCAAACTAATATCTTCAATGGCTTTATGTCATTTCTTGTATGAAGCAGGAAGCCAGAGATGCCTGCTTCAAGGATTCACCAGACTTTGCAACTTTGTAAGACTTTCAAGTTGTCTACTTTCTGTTTTTCACTGTGAACAATTAAATGGAGCAAAATTAGAGGAGGAAGAGAAAGAGCAGGAGCTAAAGCATTCTCATGTACCTCTAATCTTATGTGCTTCAGAGCCTGCCCTGGTACTTTACTGGGAAAAAGGAAGAAATGACAATCAATTTTCTCCCTCAGAGCTGTAATGAAGCTGCTGCCCCTTGCATGAACCCAGACAGTGCTGGGAAAGGACTGATGTCATCACCCCCTTAGAGGAAGGAGAAGCATTCCCTCAATGGGAGTTCCCACACGCAGGCACTGTGAGCCAGCTCCTGCCTAGATCCCAGGCTGATGGCTTTCAGAATAAGCAATCACCTCATCCCAGCTGGTGGTACCTGGCAGGCATTCCACTCAGCATCAGCAGGCTGGCTCCAACTAGAAGGGTGTTGGGGGTTGGTTTTCTTTCTTACAGAATTTTCTCCCATACATTGCTAGGGAAACTAATTACTGGGTACTTAGGGGTACTCAAGAAAGACAAAGGAAATGGCCAAAAAATCAAGAGAGAAGGTAGCAGCCGAGGCAGGGACACTTCACTTCTGTTCTTCTCGCTGGAGAGAGCTGCTCTCTTGGAGGAGATAGTGAGGCTGTTGTTGCTCTCTGACTCTGCGGGGAGAGATTTCACCGGCACCACCGGAGCCTAGCTCGGAGTGCCCCAGCACCGTCTGTTCGTGTGTGCCCGGGAATTCGGATCCTGCTCTCTCCCTGCTCTGCTGGAGCCGCGCTGCCGCGGTGCCCGCGCCCGCTGCTCCTTCGCTCCTGCTCTGGTTTCCCCAGGCCGTGCCCCGCACCCCCTGCTGCTGCCGGGACCTTTCCACAGCTCCAGCAATCCCCGCCGAGCTCCTGACACATCCCGTGCTGTGACACCCTGGGCTCTCTGCTCATCCCGGCCGCCTGTGACAGTGACTGCACCAAAAGAGGTGCCTGTGGTAAAAAGACTCACTGCGCCCTGATTCTCTTTTGTTGTTAACACCACAGTTATTGTTGTTATTTTGTTTATCTTGTTATATGCAGTATATGCAGTAGTTATATGCAGTAGTAAAGAACTGTTATTCCCACCCCCTTACATTTTTGCCTGAGAGTCCTTCTCAATTTCGGGATTGTAACAATTCGGAGGGGGAGGGCTTGCATTCTCCATTCCCAGAAAGGGGCTCCTGTTGTCCCTGGCAGATACCTGTCTTCCAAACTAAGACAAAGGGGTTTGAGTCACCTTCATTCTCTGGGGTTAGGATGGATTCGGAAATACAGTAATTTGTAGGACAAAAAAACCCAAAAAAGTAGGTATTAATATTTTAAAGTGTTTTTCATTTTGTGTAGGCCCTGGGGCAGCAACAGGGAGGCCTAATGGATCTTAAGGGAAGCAATATATACCTTTTTCTCTCATCTCATCTGGGTGTGTATGTGTCGGCACACTGCATCCAGAGTCCCACTAACCAATGGTCAATGCGTTTAAAGTTGCATAGCTCAGGCCTGACCTAACTTGCAATGCTTGTGCTTAAGATGTGTTTTTAATTCAACATACTTAAAACATTGCCAGCTCAGAAATTGGAATAATTTGGGCTTCAGAAGATCTGTTCCTGTCTCGCTTGAATAAAATTAATCAGGCCTGCTTAAACAAGGCTTTGTATAATTCTCATTAATCATTTAAACACCACTTACATTGAACTCCAATGCATTTTTAAATAGGTGAATCATGAAACATCAGCATGTTAGAAAAGAGAGTGTCTAAGGTTCCAAAGAACAGGAGGGTGTAAGAGAGAAAATGTCACTTCCATGTTTCTCATATCATCTGAGGATATAGAGGGATATATTAGGGTGGGTAAATCAGACTACTCATCCCAGATTCAACTCTTTTATCTCTGACATGACTCTAAGACACAGTTAACTGAATAGATCCACGTTACTTCAGCATTCCAGCGTCCTCAAAACTCATTTCTGACTACAATCTTAGCTTGGATTTCCCTTTTCTTTCTGACAGCTCCATAAGAAAGCCTAAACAGGTACTTCCTTCCTTCAACTCACTGCTTGTTGTGCAAAAGCTCAGCATGATTTCTTTACTTTACTACTGAGAAACCAGTGCCGGCAAAATGCTTTATTTGAGAATATAACCATGTTTTACTACAAAGAGGTAAAATCCTACTCTTTCAAAAGGCAGGACTTGAAAGAGTTTTCGGGGGACTTGACATCTCCCATGCACTGTGACATGCATCTAACTGGGGAGAATCACATAAGGTCCATTTAATGACAATACTGTTTTACAGCATCTTCCTGGATGTGGTTCACTGCTCTGGAGCAGTCATTACCAGGAACTGTCTGAGGCATTCAGCTGTAATCTATGGCCAAAAGAAAACTATAAAAAATAGTTTCCTGTTTCCCACTCAGAATCTGCAGTTTAGCTTTAATATTCTTTTTCTCCTCTCTGTTATCAAAGAAACCTTTCCAATTCACCAAGAAACCTTTGCCATTCACTCCAAGTTCTGCCAAGAAAACCTACATCCAGGCCCCTAATGTGTGATTTGCCACATCACCTGGCCTCTTTTTGACTGCTGAATCCCCTTCCACTTTCAGAGAGAGCAACTAATCCAAAAGAAATCTTTACAACATTGGCTTCTTATTATGGCCTTCATCTGCCCATCTCCAGGAAAGTCTGAGTGCCTGGTTCCCCCATTCAATATTTCAATTCAAAAACGTATCTCCTGGGTTTTCTTTTTCTGTGCTTCTCTCTCCACTGGAAGTTTTCGGGTGTGGGAAGAACATTTGATGAGTTTGCTTGTGCAGGAGTATCCATCTGCCCTTCCCTGAAATGCCTTTAGCTTCTCTGCTTCTAAACCTTCTTCATGAAAATGTCTTTGAGCAGGTCCATGCATACACCAACCATATTTCCCTAAACCAGGATCTTACTCCTTGTCAGACAGGAAGAAGCTGCTATACACATTGCCAAATATTGTTAGATAAGCAGCAGATGCAGAAACAGCACTGGAAAGTCTGCTCACAAAAGAACCAGCATTGTGTGAAAAATAACACTGATGTTTCTTTCAGTCTCTTTCAAGTACAAGTGAGGATGAGCCCAACTGACTGCAAATAATTAAATCAAACATTGGAAATTTCTGCCTGTTTCAAGCAGGACTAGACAAAAGAAAAGATGAAGGGACTCAGAGGAGAACTGGTTGTTTGTAGACTCTTGGGAAGATCCTGTCACTGTCAAATGGGCAAACAGCTCTTCCAAAGGTTTAAAGCAAAGTCAGCATCAGACCAGGATGCATCCCCCTGGGTATTGAGCAATCCTGCTGACTGCTGAGCCTCTCAGGGCCAGGAGACTTGCTTGTTATAACCCCAGCTTTGCTGCTGTCACTTCTCTTTGATGCGGGAAGAGTTATGTTAACCTCGCTAGGGGAGAACAGATCTGTTCTCAGATTATTGCAGGGTTAGCATCCACAGAGAGGAAAGAAGCTGGTTTACCTTTAGTTTTGTGCATGTAGTAAAGAGTATAACAATAGAGGGAAAATGCCAGGATCAGCTAATGACCACCTGGCTCATGAAAACAGAAAGCCTTGCGTAACTGTTAAAACGTCATCATTGTTTTAGCTAAATTATAGAAAATTAATGGAACTCTCTTAAGTTACCTGCATAATCTAAAGCATATGATCCATTTTCTCCCTTGAATGCTTCTGCAATGAACAGCTAAATTCCTAAAACAATGGAGACTCACTTTTCAACTCAGATGGTTGAGCTTTTGCTTATATTTTTAAATGCTTCTGTGTAAACTCTAAAATTTGTTAGACATCTGACTACTGTATAAGAAACAGTCTTGTGATATTAACCACCACTTCTCATGATAAGGTGAAAGTTAAATTTGATTTTTCTAACAGTACTTACCCTGAATATCATCATTGAATGTACAGTATCTGTTGCGGTATTTATTGAGGAGGCGAAAAGCGTTAGCATTGGCAAAATCTTCAAACTGGATCAGACAATTCATGCCGTACCTGCAAGTTAAAGGGCAATTTAAAATGGACACATATATTTATACAACATAGGACAAGATACACACCTTTTACCAAGACAATGTAGCTAGAGATTCTAGTGCAGAAATAAAAGTCTCATGACAGAAATGCAGCACAGTAACAGTAAACAGGATTACACCCATCCCATGGTCCACACACTGAGAAATGTGGAGTCACCAGGAATAATCTGTATTCATAATTCAAGTGTCTTCTTAATATCTGTACTTGTATACCTATACGTACATGCATCTTTGGACTTTTGGTATGAGAAACTGTCAGTGGTGTATTTGCAGAGGAGCTTCTCAAAGCAAAGGAGACACTTTGTTTTGCAGCTGTCACACTGCATTACAGCAAACCTGACTGCAAAGGGGACACCAGTTAAAGGGACACCACCAGGGCCCATTTCAACTGTAGTGGCCAAGAGAAGAGAAAAAAGTCTGCTTGTAGGATTCCATGGAGTGAGTGTTTCACGGTGGGACTGAGTGGTTCATGGTGTGATTTCACAGCTGCATTTCTGTGCTTTGGAAATGTTTTTCTCCACTGAGTTGTTTAGCAGGAAACCAGCATGCAATGACATCTAGTGACCTGTAGAGTGAAAAGGCAGGAAATAATTGCAAACTTTCCAAAATTGTCCAGTATTTCCCAGCAATTTCAAGAAGCCTACAATTTATAAATTGGGTAATATTCAGACTGGTCCATACGTATACACATCCAGCAGTTTGTGTGACTCTAGGCTGCATTTAAAGCTTTGCAAATAAAATCTAAAAAGGCCATAAATGCTCGTTTCTCACACATGAATGTGATAGGCCAGTGAGAGAAACTCAGGGAATGAGTAACACAACTATTAGCAAGCTCTGGGCTGCAGGCAGGTGAAAGGGCTCTAAATAGCTGCACTTTGT
>WAAG01089950.1:1847-13885 GCA_013390105.1 Tichodroma muraria
TGGAAAATCAGCTCTGAACTTTCAAGTTTAGTCATCATTTTCCTGGCATTCTGATAGGCACCATGACTTTATCTTAGCATTGGATAAGAGGCACCATCGTGCCTTTAAATGATACTGGTGTAAAAGTGAGCTACTTTGTATCTGTGCAGGCTCCCTGTCATCAGCGGAGCCAGCAGTCCAAAGGCACAGTTCACAGAAACTCTGCTGTGGAGATTCCTGCCCCTCTCCATGGACTATCTAAGTAGCTAAATGAACAGCTTAGACTGCACCTGTAACTTTTACATGACCAGAATTTGATGAGGAGAGTCCTGCAGAGTCCTGCCATGTCAAGAGAAGTTTGGCCTCTGAAGGGCTGGAACACAACTCCTGATGGACACTTCCTAAAGCCTGAAATACTAATGAGAAGTATCTCTGCCAGCCACCTTTCTGAAACAAACTGATTTCTTGTCACAGATCTATGCATCCTCTGGAACAGTAGCTGACACTTTACCAGTATCCTCTGAAACAGGCACTCCCACACCTGAGAACTCCAGCACCAGCGCTTTTTATAGCAACATGTGCCAGGAGCAAAAGAGGATAGAGGAGGAGATTCTAGGGACACTAAGTAGGTCTTCTGCAGTTCTTGTCTGATAGAGCCATGTTAATGTTCATAGACAACAAACACTTGCCTTGGTATCTGTTCTTTCCCTTTGCCTGTCTCCTCTGAATGTTTCTGCCTTTTCCTGGTTTCCTGTCAAGGTAAAACTTCAAAGGACTGTAGTAAACCACTCATGGTGCAGGCCATCTCTGCTATGGAGCTGCCTGTCTTGTTGTTGTTGTTGTTACTTACCCAAATGACTACAGCTCTCTACCCCAGAGAGTGGGGCTGCATTTCTGACCTGAGGGATGATGGTATCTCCATTTTGAAGTGATCTTTCCTTTTGTTCTTTCCAGGGAGCATTGTGAGTGTGGGAGACCCTGTGACAAGATATGTTGGACTGGAAAAAATTGCCAAAGGGTAAGTCCAACCTCAGTTCCTTCTCCAGAACAACAGACCAGGTATTTTGCTGGTGAAAGATCAAGTGTGAAGTCAGGCAAGCTTCAAATGTGTTCAGACACGGGGTTTAGATCCTTGTGCCTCTCAGTACTGATCAGAATTTATAACTGTGATTAGAAGGTGTCATCAAAGAACTTCATACTGTAAGTGTCTTGCCTTCAGCAAGGAGCAGGACCTGAAAGACCTCCTGTCCTTCTAGTTCCTGGCACCTCTTTACCTATTTTCTTAGAAGGAATATAATTTTTTCTCAAAATAATAGGGCCCTAGATAGATTCAAATAAGAGATCTGAGAACAGAGCAATAAGAGTTCTTGAGGACTCAGCAAGGCAACATGGAAAAAGAATAAAAGATATTACTTTCCAGTTTTTGTAGACATGCTCCACGCCCCATCCCAGACTCCTCATTGGTTTGGAACTAAAATAAATCCAGTGTGTGCATCAGAGATTTGTACTAGACCTTCATGTTGTGCCTAAATTTTCTTTTGGACACCCTGCGTGGCAGAGGGCTGGAGGGATGCTGTGCTCTTGGCTGAGCAGTAGGTGATGCCAGGTGTTTTATAAACACTGCAGGCAGCAGTGACCTCCTGTCTGGGCTGACTTTCACTTGTAAGAACTCAAAGGCTTCTCCTTTCTTTGCTGCTTTGTTTCCAGGGGTTTCGGAACGGTCTATACAGCGACCGATACCGCCACAGGAGGAGAGGTAAATGTCAATAATCCCAGATTTTGCAGCTCTTGAGTGCCCTTCCCTCTGGTGAGAGCTGTGGCAGGAGCTTTGGGTTTCCAGGAGATCTTACCTGTAAAGGCTGTTTCTACAAATCACAGACTAGCATCATCCTGCCCAATCCATTTTGGACAGCTCTTTGGGGCTACAGCTTAAGATTTCTGAAAGCTCCTATCTGTCTGACAGCAAATACATCTGATCCTTCCTGGTAGCTTCTAATGCCCTTGGAGTACCATGCTTTGTAACTATGCTTAGCTAGAAGTCTACAAGGGACTCAGGGCATATCCATAGAACGCTACAGAGTAGATTATTTCTTTTTAAAGCCAGGTAAAAGCTGCAAATATAAACTGTTCAAGAATATTCTTTAGAGCCGCAAAATCAAAATTCAACAAGTTAGGAAGCGGTAGGATTCTGTTTTTTGGGGGATAACTTTAATGATCCTTTTAGGATGGCATTTTATCTGTAATGTCTGTCTGTGTTTCCTTTGTTTTGCCGTCAAGAAGAGCAACAATTGCATTTGAAAAAATGATCAAAGTCCATAGAATTACTAAAGAATTCACAGATATTTTGTGGTATTTTCACAGGAACAAAACTGCTTTGTGCTTGCAAATCATGTATGAATGGTAATAGTGGTGATAAACTGAGGCCATTGGAAAAGAATTAGGCACAGAGTGTTGTTAGAGTTCTGGGGCTGCTAGCTTAAGAGACAATTTTCACCAAGCTGACGAGGCAAAATGTCTATGGCTGTGTGTCTTAACTAGCACCTGAGCTGGCAAAGACACGGGCTGTTGTAATGTCAATGACTGAGCTCTGATGTGTAATCACCAGGCAGTTTGGCATAGCTGGGCTCTGTTACTCCAGAAATGCTCACTCCATGTTCATTCTGATCTCGTGCAACAGACTTCCCAGGTTAATGGTTTTCAATGTCATTTTAGGTGGCTGTAAAGAAAGTGAGTCTCCAAAAACAGCCCCAAAAGGAACTAATTGTCAATGAACTCCTAGTTGTAAGGGACAATAAGCACCCTAATATTGTTAACTATTTAGACAGGTAAGTAGTTCTGGTATTATCGCATGAATGTTCGTTTATGTACTGCAAGACAAAGGTTAAAAAACCCTCTTCAGATACTGCTGGAGAATTGAGCTCTTTACTTTTATTTATCTGTTTGTATACAGTATATGGGAGGAGAGTGCATTTTGTTTGCATTAATATTTTCTGGCATGCATTGTTGGAAACCTCTTTTGAAAAACCTGGGTCAGCCTTATCTGGTTATAACAACAGCCCCTAAGTTCACTACTTCCACATGGTTTTGTTGGTTTGGGGTTTGTCTTTCTTTAAAGAATGTCTTTCTTTTTGAATGTATTTTCTGTGTTTTATGATAAGTGCTGATACCTCATCACAGAAATTATTTCCCTGCATTTTTCACTTTCTTGCCATCTAAGACATCTCAGTTTTCATGGATGGGGCTTTGTCATTAGACTGCATAGATTCCAAGTAGTGCATAACCTAGGAGGAATGCCTCTTCCTTTTATTCTGTGTTCATTTACAAGTGCCTCGGAAATAGAAATAAACTGTAGAGTGTTTGTAAGGTAATTTAGCAATGCACATTCATCTCCATGCCATTGTTTCCTTCTTTCAGCTACCTTGTTGGGGATAAACTCTGGATAATTATGGAATACATGGATGGAGGACCTTTAAGCAGTGTCATTAAAGAAGTCCATATGGACGAAGGAGAGATGGCAGCCATCTGTCGAGAGGTAAGGGATGCCACTGGTGCTTCTGATTGTTTGTGCAGGCTGGTACTTCTAGACAGGTGGTAAGAACAGGAGTGATTTCATGTTCAGAGTTTTGTTTCTCTATTTCTTTGATGATATGGAGAAGCAAGAGTGTCTTAGCTGGAGGGTCCACCAGTACAACTGTTGTGGTATTCTCTATTTTTAAAAATTATATTTACTTTTCTCAACTTTTCCTCTTCAAGCATTTGCCTGGAGCCTGTCTGTATTGCATTCCTTGCCTGTAAAAGCAAACATCATGGCAGCAGAATTTTAAATTAACAGCAAATGATTGTTTGTTACCTGCATGGAGAGAGCCTGTGCCCTGCAGCAGCAGTCATTCTGTCTGTTCTTGCAGGGGACAGTCTGCAACAACAATTGCCATTTCTCTTTCAAGAGGAAATATGTCTTCACCTAGAAAGATACTGCTCTACTACGGATGAAGCAGCAGACTCTTCCTCTTGACAACACAACACCATATTCTGCCACTACTCGCCTTTCAGCTAGAACTGAGGCCCTTTAGAGCCATTTCCTTTCTTGGTGATGAAACCAGGTCATTAATTTTTACCCTCCTGTTTGTTTTTTATCTGTCAGTGTCTGCAAGCACTAAATTCCCTTCACTCCAACCTCGTGATTCATAGAGATGTAAAAAGTGAAAACATTCTCCTTGGAATGGATGGATCCGTCAAACTGGGTAGGTATTCTTGGTCAGACCCAGCGTTACTGGGGTGTGGGTGTGGGGCTGCTTAAGAGTGACCACCAGTTCCCCAGGAGCGATGCCTGTGGGAGTGCACGGAGCACTGCTGCGAGCTAAGCATGCAGCTGCCATGTGCAGAGAGGCCTTGAGAGAAACAAGGTGTCAAGAGTGGCTTTGGTTTGTTCGTGTGTGACCCTTCCAGAGGGTGGGAATTGCAGTCTTAAACTTCAAGTGAATAAAAGCCACTGAGTGAAACGTGGAGGTTTCTACAAGTGACCAATTCTGTATTTCCTCAGTTACCGCTGTGAGGAAACAGAGCACGGCTGCTTTTCTAGCTAGATTCAGTGCCACATTCTCAGACTCTGAGTGGGAAATTCTTTAGCTTGGTTTCTTAATTCAAGCTGGCTTTAACAACACAAGGTTTCCTCCTCAGCCGATTTTGGCCTCTGTGCTCAGATGACTCCTGAGCAGAGCAAGCGGAGTTCGATGGTGGGGACAGCTCACTGGATGGCACCGGAATACGTGAATAAGGATGCATATGGGACCAAAGTAGATATTTGGTCCCTTGGCATTGTGGTGATAGAAATGTTGCAAGGAGAACCACCTTACTCTAAGGAAATTCCTCTCAAGGTAAGGTGCAAGTACTAGCAGATGCCACTGTCTCTCTAATCTGTCCCATGCTCTGTCTCTCAAGAGACTAAATCCCATTCACATCAGCTTGGACTAGCTCAACCAAGGCCCATCTACCAAAAGTTGTCCTTGGTGCACATAAGCTTCTGGTGTAGATTTGGCTGCATCAATTGGAGAACCTCAGAAGAGGAGTGACACGTTCCAGTTAAAAATGCCCCATTTTGGCCTTCAGTGATGCTTCAAATTTCTCATGCACTTTTTGAGGTCTGTTTGAGCTGTGTCTCAGAATGACAAGAAGTGTTCAGTGGCAAGTTTCTCAAACCGGGGAATTTGTATGAAAAGCATTTCAACCGTGCAGGCACAGAACCCTTTTCAGTCTTGCACCAGTGCCAGTTACTTACCTGAGCCTTTCAGGAAGTGTCTCTGGTTCTAGGAATGCCTTAATTATTCATTACCAAATCCTTTTCTAAAAGTATGTTTTAGCACAGGGATTAGCTTCATTAATGCATTCACTTGGGTATCAAAATTAGCAGAGAGTTACCATAGGGATATTACCTAGGGAGTTACCATATTCCTTTCTCTGATTAGATCATTTTTCTTTGACCATGGAAGTGAAGCTGATTGCGAATTTGGAGTCTGATGAAAGACAGAGTTGCAGGTGGCTCCTGTCTGCCTAAGCAGCCATTTTAATCATAAAATATTTGTGATGTAACTAAATGTGTTCTTGAACTGAGGTTCCAAATGTTTCTGTTCCTTTAAGCAAGGAATAAGTTGATGGATTTCCTCTTTGACATCTGATCACTATTTTTATTGGGAAGAGAGCAAAAAATTTGACAACCTTTTTTTTAATGGAAGCTGTATTTTAGAGACCAATCAGCACTGCAGAGATGAATTGTATGTAATGGTGCTTGGCAATAATTTGGGTAGACAAAATTCACTCTTTAAAAGAGCCTGCAAAACCTGTAAGGTCAGTCCCCAGAACAGCAAAACGTACTTTCTTTTGGCTGATGTAGCTCCTACTAACTTGGTCAGCCCATGAAATCAGCTGTCAAGGCAAGATCATTTGCATGTTGGAATAGCTGTGGCTGCTCTTTTGTGGGGTCTTTTTGTTGTTGCAGAAAAATCATCTCTAATCCTCTGCTGGGGAAGAAACTGCCACTGGAGGCTGGAGCTTAAAAAATGGGGTCTATGTGAGCAGGTAGGGATATGAAAGAAACAGGAGGAATCTTGTGCTTCCTTCTTCTCTAGGCCCTGGATCTCATAGCTAAGAGAGGGATACCGAAGCTGGAGAGCACTGAGCAACTGTCTGCTGTGTTCCAGGACTTTCTGAACTGCTGCTTGCAGACCAATGAGGACACTCGATGGTCTGCTGAGCAACTTCTGCAGGTACAATGTGAGGCAGCTGCAAGTGAAACAGCTGTCCAATGGATTGGTTTTCTCGTCAGCTGAACTCAAAGGCATCAGATAGACTTCCCCTCATATTAATGCACAGTCCGGGTGCTTTTCAAGAGAAAACTGAATAGAATCATAGAATAGTTTGGGTTGGAAGAGACCTTTAAAGGTCATGTAGTCCAACTTCTCCACTATGAGGAGGGACATCTGGAAGTAGATTAGATTGCTCAGAGCCCTGTCTGACCTGACCTTGAATGTTTCCAGGGATGGGGTACCTATGACCTCTCTGGATTACCTGTTCCCATGTTTCCCCACTCTCCTCATAAACAGTCTCTTCCTTAGACCTAATCTGAACAGACCCTCTTTTGATTTGAAAGCATTTCCCATTTTTCAGAGGTCCTGATAAAAAATGTGTCCCCATCTTTCTTAGAATGCCCTTGAAGCATTGAAAGGTGTCAGTAAGGTCTCCCTAGGGCCTTCTCCAGGCTGAACCACCCCAAGTAGGTGGTTGCAGGGAGAAGAAGTGTTCCATCCTCTAATCATTTCTGTGGCCCCGTTCTGTATTTTGGTAGCATGTTCAGTTTTCCCTGGTGGCAAAAGGATTGCAGTAGGATGATCCCAGGTATGGAGGCCTGAAATGGTGCTGGTGGTGAAGGAACCCTTTAAAGCCATCCCAGCTAAATGGTCCAAGATTTGGCTGTAGGAAGGAAGGGGTTTTGGGGGGGGCTCCCTTTGAGCATCAGAGGAGCCTCAGCTTGTCCCTCCTACCCCGCCCTTGGAGGTTTCTGTCACCAAAACAGATGAGTGGGACTTGTCACATCCCTTTTTGCTGCCTGGCACAGTTGAGAGATGAGAACTGCCGCAGGGTTGCTGCCAGGTTTTGTGACAGATTGGGAGCTGCAGAATATGCCACTTGGCTGTCCCTGCTGTGAAGGTGCCAGCCAGCATAGGAAGTGCAGGGGATGCAAAAGTATACGCTGCTCTCCCTGCAAGCCAGAGCTGAGTCTGTCAGTGCTCCACCACTTGTCTCCCTGCTCTTGTGTTGGTGTTGAAAACCTTAGTGGGCTTCAGAACAACACATGGGCCCAGATCCTACTGGGATAAACATTTCTTAGCTATCCTCAAGTTTCTTGAAGATCATCTTATGCTCCTTATTTTTTTTGGCAACTGAAATAGCCCATGCCTAAAAGAAAGAGGACCCCTAAGTCAATATTTTGTGTTTCCTGAAAGCGGAAAATTCCTGGACTGCAAGGCAGCATTCCCATTCCCAGAGCCTTGGCAGGGCAAATACTGCATCAAGCTAGAGACACCTTGATAAATGGATTAATAAAATGATGGGGCAAGTATTCCAGGTACTGGACATGTGATAGCAAGGTACATGAAGGTGGAGGTACAGATAGTTCCTTCAGACCTATTTCTACATCTTTCTGGTATCTTGAGGAATAGTGCTTGAGACCATGAGGAAATGAGTTTGGAAAGTTGTGATTCATTTGTTTTCTTTTCCTTTGGGCAGCATCCATTTTTACTCTCAGCCAAACCTCTCTCCAGCCTCACCCCTCTAATCATTGCAGCAAGACAGGTGAGGGAGGACAGGAGACGCGACAGTGACCGAACTGCTTTGTCCAGTGCCAGCGATGGGTGGCTCTCAGAATAAAAACTGTTTAAAACCTCAATCCAGTTGGAAGATACCCTTCCTTCTCACCCTGTGATTAAGCTGTGCATTCCCTTTTTAATTGTCACTTGTTTCTTAAAGATGCAAAGTCCCATTTATGGGGGTTTTTGGTATGGTTTGGGAATGGAAAAGGATCTCTTTCATTCTTAAACTCCAGACTGCACTGCTTTTGGAATACAGCCCACTGGATGGTTTTTGCCCAGTCATGGTCCTCCTAGATAAAGAAGAAAGCACATTTGCATTTCCAACCAGACATGAATGAAGAGTGGGGCAGACAAAACATCATGTGGAGATGCAGGCTTTCAGCTGTAGCTCTGGAGGGTTTCAGCTCTCAACCATCGGATTTGTACAACTAATATTAATCTCTTTGCCTGGATGAGACTCTTACTCAAGTGAAAAAGCAGCAATATCAGTCAGTGCATACTGAAAGGGCCCATCTGCTGCAAAGCTGTCAATGGAAATGTGAGATGGGAGCGAGCCCCGCCAGAGCCAGCACCGAGCCCCAGCAGAGCCCTAGCAGAGCACAGAGCAGCCTCAGCATTCAAAGGAGTTTGTAGCAGCAAGCAGTAGCAGACCAGCCCTGGAGGCTTGCCTCTTCCTGGGACCAGACCATTCATCCCGTATCAGAGCCAAACTGGCAGTGGGATGCTCCCAAGGGGAATCATAGCCACCTTGAGTCTGTGCAGGCGTAGAAAAGTGCCAAAGAGAGGGGAATGGTGGTGTCACTGCTGAGGAGGCTGCTCTCCTGGGAGACTTGCAGCTAAGTTTTAATTAACTGTCCCTGATTTCCTGGAAAGCACATCAGGCCTGATTTTTCAGATGGCTGCTGAGGTGAGCAGCTCTGGTTTCCTGAACAGGGGATCCCCAGGGGAAGCTGAGCTGCCAGGAGCCTGCAGCTGGCACGACAGTGGCTGATGGGACTTGGGTGTTTCAGGAGCAATGGTGGCCAAATGTCCATCCCCCCAGGGCCATAAAAAGCTCCTGGGGAGCGCCAGCATCCGGGGCAGGAAAACAGAGTGGGGCACGTGGCACGTCAGATCATGCAGAAGTGCGTGCAGGAAGGGCACTGAAGCTCTGCCAGCCTGACCAGGGATCAGCAGTACCTGGTGCGGAGAAAGCCACGGCCTCTCTAAACTCTGCACCCACCACGACTGACGCAGCTGTCCAGAGAGAGCTCCAGCGGGGTCCTGCTGCCGCCCGGGCGCCAGCTGCAGGCTGTGCCCTGCTCCCAGGGCAGTCCCACATGGCAGCAGTGAGCACAGCCGCGGGAGCTGAGCCCAGGGACTCCTCCGCTCAGCGCCAGAGCCGCGGGAGGAGGTGAGTAGTTATACACTATACGTAAATGTATATCTATAAACTTATCTGTTTATCTGACCACTTAGTGCGGTATAAATTAGAGAGTTTTTCTTCCAAGCTCGGTGTTCACAGCCCATCCTTGTGGCCGAATCCAAATTCTTTCTCAACTGCTCAGTGTTTGGAAAGTTGGCAAGGCCTGATCCGTGTTTGTGCTGGATGTTGTAATTGCCTGGGCTTTTGAGAGTTTTCAAGCTTATTTCCTTCCTTTAGTTCTCCCCTTTTCTGAACAGAAGGGAAAAATAATTAAAAGACTCTTTGATTTCCAGGTTGTTGTAGCCTAAAGAGGAGCTGCCATCCACTGAGGAATGAAAACACAGAAATAGAGTAGAGGTCAAAGAATGTCTCTCGTTTCTCTGTAGAATGTTTGAGACATCTGCAGGATGTTTGAAACATACGAAAGTTGATCCTCTTTTTGCTAGAAACTTGCTGCTTTTGACTTGGAACAGATTTAAACTTCCGAAGCTACCTGAGTGATGCTGAGGGCAGTTAGAGGATCACCCCCCACAGCCCAAGCATCTTATTGAAACCTCAGCCTTCAGAAGGAAACTTTGGCAAACCCACAGTGGGCAACATTTCATAAAGGTAAAAATGATGCTTCTGGGTTTAACAGCATTTATGGAATTAAGGGAGTTAATAACGAAGGTTTGTTTTTTCTGACTTCGAGGGTGTTTGACACAACAAGAGGAAGGAGCATGTACATGAGAAGCCATTGCCTGTGGGAGGAGGAAGGGTCTCTCCCCAAGATTGAAGCTTAAATTGGGGGTTTACTGGGGGTAGAAAGAGTTTGATAGGGAAACTCACGAGATTGCTTTTTTACTTAGTTTATTAGCAAGGGTTATTGATTAGTAAATGTAAGAGTTTAGGTGTTGCTATGTTTGGTCTTTTTGCCTTTATTAACTCATAAAATTAAAAAATGTCACACCCAAACCAGACAGAAATTCAGAAAATTAGAACTGACCAATTGAATTAGAAATAAAGAAATTAAAATGCCTGGGTTGTTTTCTCACTTCCAGGATGACTGCCCCAATGAGAGGAAGGAACACTTCTAGGACAAGCCATCACCTGCAGGACAAGGAAGAATCTTTTGCCAAGACTTAAAGAAGAATTTTGGGGCTAAAAGGACTTAAAGATGGAATAGGGAGATTGATGAGCTTTACTGTCTGCTTTAGTCATAAACCTATAGTCATGTGCCACATTATTCCAGATATCACCTGCCCTGTTTTTTTAACATTTGTTTTCTTTTTTCTACTTAATTTATGTAATTGTGTTTTGAATAATGAATGTAAGAGGGTTTGGGTTGGTTATGTTTTATAGCGTGTTTTTATAATGTTTTATAATATGTTTTATTGTATGCTTTACTATGTTTTTTATTTGTTTTATTAAGTTTCATAATGTGGATTTTGTTACTTAAACTCAAATTTGTTTGCTTCCTTCATGTTCCAAATGCAGCATTGATTTGGAAAAAAACCTAGGCACTCACTTTCTTCCCTTTGGAAAGAACCCAACCCCTTGCTCAGTAGGCAGGGAATGTGAAGGTGGATCCTTATTCCTCCAGCCTGTGGGATTTTGTAATTTATTCCTAAGCATTCCAAAACATAAGCTTGAAACTGCAAACCCTTCAAGCCTGGGGACTGACCCAGGTTTAGCTTGCTGTTGCACGAAAGCTGCTTTGCTTTCCAGTCCTAATGTAAACGTTTCCTTCATTTTGCTATTTCAAATCCTTTTGCCCTGTGGTTCCCTGGGGGTGGATGTCAGGGTGTTGCCTAGTTTATTTTACCACACTGCTCTGCTCCCTGTATTCCCTGTGGTGCTGCAGCCCCCGCTTCTGGGGCTCCCCTCACTCCTGGGATTCTCTGACTAGCACATGGCACTCAGGTTTCAGCACCCTAAAGACAAGCAGCAGGTTTTAGTTCCAGTAAGACAGAATGAGTCAGCTCCAGATCCCACCGAACCATCCGTGGTCTCCTGCCTGTACTTGTTGGAAATGTGATAACTTTCCTAATTATTGGTTCTAATTAAATTTTTGATTAATTGTTTTAATAACCATAAGTAGTGTATTAATCTTAAACAGTGTAATTTTCCATTTTAGCCAGCACGTAGCTAAGTTTCTTTTACAGACTTGCTAGATTGTTAGAGTGTGATTATTAGATCCCCAAAAACTTTAAGTTATGATGAACTAACCCTGATAAGGTTCAATGAACAAAGCCCTGGGGAGTTAAAGGGTGGGCACCTGGAATCCAGAATTTATAGCCCTCCAAGGACATGTTGAAGTGACCGAAAGATAAAGAAGAGACTAACAAAGATGATTCAACTTGTGCTGGAGATTCCCTGACTGGGAAAAAAATAATAAAACCCCTAAAAGATGTGGACTAATTAGAATGAGAAGTGACAAATCAATAACCAATAGAAGATAAAATAATAATTGATGTAAAAAATTATGTAATTTAGAACCAATGAACACTTACTTCTTTGCTAAAAATGTATAAATAAGTGAAAAGTTTTGAAAGTCGTGTGCATCTCGGTGGAGCACCCTGGCCTGGAATAAACGAATGCCTACTCCCTAATACTACAGAAACAGTGCTAGAGTGTCGCCCTGATTTTTTCAAGTTTTCTAAAAGCCTTCTTTGTTTGCATTTTTCTACAGAACTTTCTCACACAATTTTATAACTTATTCTTTACATTCTTTTATGAAGGAGGAGAAAGTTAATGGACTGTTGGTTTGACCAGTGGCATTGGAAAGGTGGCACTGTCATCCTCCAATGACA
>WAAG01089950.1:18704-42099 GCA_013390105.1 Tichodroma muraria
CCCGCCTTCCGACAGGCGCAGCCCGGCCGCGACCTGCTCGAGGAGTTCCAGCGCCGCGAGCCCTACAAGTACCTGCAGTTCGCCTACTTCAAGGTGAGGGCCCCCCGGCTCATTGATCCCTCCTCCTTTCTCCTCCCATCTCTCTGCCCTGCCTCCGCTCCCCCCGCCTCTGTCGCAGGCTCTCCTCCTCAAAAGTCTCGCCTGGTGCGGTGCCACCCTCCAGCCACGCCGAGCGCGCCGGTCAGTGTCGTGGTGGAGTGGGACAGCGTGGTGTGTCCCTGCACGGGGCGTGTCCCAGGACAGTCTCGACAGACCCCAAATGTGCACCCAGTGCTAGAAAAACCTCCGTGCCGACCTCTCCCCTGGCCCTCGGAGCAGGTTACTCTGGACCACAACCTCATTCCCCATCACCTCCTCCACACCAGTTGTCATCTGCCTCACCCCCCATTTCTTCCCTGCCTCGTGGTCAGTCCTTTTGCCCCCCTGGGCTGTCAGCCCTACACTTTGTAATGCTCTCCTTGATAAGCCTTTCAGTCGCTTCCTCCCACTGCTGTAACCCACAGTGGGATTAGTGTGTGCCTTGTCTTTCCCCTCTCTTACCCACATACCACCCAGCTCGCTCTTCACCCGTTTTTTACAGCTCATCCAGCATGTCCCCTAGAATCAGCCCTTCCAGTTCTTCCTAGACATCCGGCCACTGGATGCTGCCTCCGTGTCCAGTAGCTGTGTCATTCCTGCCCCTCTTGTCTTTCCATCTGCCTTACTTTCTAACCTTTTCTGGAACCTTTTTCAGACTCTTCATGTCACAGCTCTGCTATTGCAAACGATCTTCACTACTTCTTCTTCAGCGTGTGCAGCTTCTTCACTTGCTCGTTTCTGGTCCAGTTCTTTCAAAAGAAAAGAGCCCCCAGCCTGTGACTTGAGGCAGATAGCCTCCTGCCTGGAAAACTCCAGTGTCGTTACAGCTGTGAGAAGGAACGAAGCAAAAATTGGCTGCTGAAGTGGGACACTATAATGCTAGCCCTGGAATGGTATTTACCTTTTGCTCTTGGGTCAACCAAGACTGGGAACAAACTCCTCTCTTAACAGACTTCATCCTGTTTTTCTAGCTTCTTGTCATTTTTCTGTCCAGGATCTAATTGATTATTTTCTCCCTTCTCATCTTCCCCTTCTGTTCTCTATATCAAGGTCCATCCGTCCTGCCATCCCCTCAGATGCTGCAATTATTTGCGTTTGAAATAAACAGGGCCTCTCTGTGGGGAGGAAACAAGCTGAGCTCTTTGGTTAGATCGTTTTCTCTTTTAGGGATTCACTCCCAGCGTATCCCAGTATATATTACATAGAGTTGTATGCTTGTGCATTATTTCGAGATTGCCTCTTGAAAACACACATCTTCTAAACTGTTGCTGTGTCCTGTTTCTAGGAGTGCTGTTTTCTCAGCAGTTTTTCCAAACAGATGCAGGGAAATGTGTTCTCATAAAACCAGAACAGTATCCACATGCACAGTACCACACCGGTGTGTAATGCCCTCCCTAAGACCATACAAAAGAATTAACTTGATACATTAAAGCCTCTTCCTTTTCTTTTGGCTGAGAGGGCAGGAATTCCTCGAATTCTCAAAGCCATATATGGATGCCAAAATGACATCACCACAAATATTTCCTTTTCTTATCTTAATTTAACTATTAATTCCCCTTTTGTGGCACGTGCAAAGTTTGCAATGTATGGGTAACACCAAATATAATTTCTTACCATTTCTAATACAGTCAAGTAACTGCCAGGTAGGAGTGTGAGAGGGAAATTGGAGGAATCCATCCCCCTCCCTTTAAACTGTTTTTTCAATCACATTTGCATTAATTTTGAGCTGTGTAGTTTGGTGCTTTTGCCTTTAGTGTCTGTTGTTTATATTGTGTTTCATACTGGATTTGTATAGGCCAGCTCTGAGCCCTTATCTCTCTCTTGGGGAGTTCTGAACGGGCCTTCTAGAGCTACGAACAGCTGCATCCAAAGGGCTTTTCCCTGGCTGGTGGTTTCTGCTAAAGGAATGTCCCTTCCCCCACGCCTCCACTCCCCCCAACAGCATAAAACGTAAATATTTACGTAGAGGAAGAATATTTATCGTAATAAATATTTATCGTAGAGGAAGAAGCGGGAGGGAAATGCTTTACGTAATTTTTTAGAGTGACCGTGTGTATTCAGGTGGACTCCGCAGAGAAATTTGCCACGTTGTAAGATTCGGGGAGTAGCTGTTCTGCGCTGCTGCTTGCTCCTCTGGAGGGAGCTTTCTCAGAGCCACTGAGTTCACTTAGGAGTGTTTCCACAAAACCTGTTTTTTAATTTTTTTTTTTTACTAAGAGGTGAAAATTGAAACCAAGAGTGAATCGTGGACCTAAGTAAAAACGAGGCTTGTCAGCCTACCAAAGAAGCAGGGTTACAGCTACAGCACAGAAGAAACCAGTCATGTGGCGAAAGTGCAGCTGAGATTTCCCTTTGCATTTTAGCACGGTCTGGGGCTGACTGGAATCACGTCGTTTTGGGACAGCCAGGAAGGGCAGCTGGCCGAGTTCCAGCGCTGGGACGCTCCCAGCGGCGCAGCAGCAGCAGCAGCAGCAGCGGCGGCGGGCGGCTCGAAGCGCTGCTTCTGTGCCGAGCTGGGCGGGCAGCTCTGGGGGGTGCGCGCAGAAGGGAGCGTGTGCACACGCGCCCGTGATTCCGACACGCGCGCTGCCCGAAGCTGTGCCACACGCGAGGTGGAACTCTTGTGTCGCCTGTGCACCAGCACGCTGCACGGGCCGATGTGCATCTTGGACGGGAAAAAAGGGTTTTAACGTTTCACGAATACCCCAGACTTTTGCTCTCTCGCTCTTCCTAAATATGTGCATGTATACTATATAATTTATGAAAGTGTGCGTGTGTGTGTGTACGTATCTAAATTTTAAAAAATCATAAATGGCATACACACAGGAGTACATATGTGTTTGGTACATGCAGTTGTAAATGAGAAATGTACACTTCACAAAGTATATCTAACAGGGATTAAAGTTAGTTTAAAAATGGGCACAGAAAATTGCTTTAGGACACGATTTTCGACCAAGTCTCTGCAGTATGTTCTAACTTTGTAATGCCACTGGGAAGATATATTATTGTAATTATGTCCTCTGTGCTGCTAGGCAAATAAGTGACATAAACACATATAAACAGTGATGACTCCTGACCACTATCCATGGTTTAGCATCAGTACTTGCTGTGAGATTAATCCCTCCCAGGAGCGGTGGACCTCCCTGGTGTGGACTTTTGTGTTGTCAGCTCTATGAACAGGGGAGGGGGAAGGGATAAAACCCTTTATAATCTTTTCGATTTACAAGAATCATCTGTGTTATCTGCAAAAATAATAGACTAGTTCTAAAGTTAAAAAAAATTCACAGTGATGCAGCTAGGAGTAAAACTGAGAGGAATTGCATCAGTTTTACTATACCATTGTATCTGCTGAGACTGTGCTTTCAGTAGAAGTAAATTGGTGAATATAGAGAATGTAGGTGAATTCATTGAGAAAACGGGGAACCTTTGAACTGTTTTGGTTTTTGTATTTTTTTTTTCTCCGGTTAGTCTTTTTTAACACCTTCTTTTCCCTGTCCCTGTTTAGGCTAACAATCTTCCAAAAGCTATTGCAGCAGCTCACACGTTTCTTCTGAAGCATCCAGATGATGAAATGATGCAAAGAAATATGGCCTACTATAAGAGCATACCTGATGCTGAGGAGCATATTAAAGACTTGGAGACAAAGCCTTATGAGGTATGCTTTTTATTCAGGAGCGTCTGCTCTTTTGGACCTGTTTATTACTCCTCTTATTGGGTGAGATTCGGGGATCTCATTTGCTTATGTGTTCTCAATTCTTAATCTCCCTCATTTTGTCATCTCAGTCATCTTTGTTCTGCCTTCTTGATGGATTCAGTAATTCCCACCTCTCCTGCACTTCATTGTTCCATAAATGAGTCACAGCAAATCACAGACAGTGGTGTACCTGAAAGCTGTGACATAGAAATCACTGCTGGAGCTAAGCAGGTGTGTAGTTATCCAAATTCATGAGTGCTGTAGTGCCACAGCTGACAATAGCTCAGACATTTGGCTTTAAGATTCCATTGAAAATCTCTGTCACAGCCCGTGCTTTGGACTCACACCGTTACTTCTCTCCGACAGGCTTTTCTTTTGATTGGAAGTGGAATTGCATACTCTGTTCTCCAGGAAATACCTGTTAAAATCCATTAGTCTCCTGTATCTGTTGTCCTCACATCATCTGGAGAGCAGCTCATACAAGCACCCCGAAATGCAGAGACATTCATCTACTGTATTTGAGTTTACACAACACTTCTCACGGGTCAGTTACTGCTGATTCATTCCTGCCAATTTTTCAGAATCTCTTTGTCAGAGCTGTGAGAGCGTACAATGGTGACAATTGGCGGACATCCATCTCAGACATGGAACTGGCTCTTCCTGATTTCTTCAAAGCCTACGATGACTGCATAGCAGCCTGTGAAGGCTCCCGAGAGATCACAGATTTCAAAGACTTCTATCTTTCCATTGCAGGTGGGTGGTTAGGAAACATGAAGGAAAGATGTCCCCAAAGTGCATTTCATCAGTGCTATTTCTCCGTAGGATTGATTATCCACGTCCTGTTCCTCAGTTTAGGCCAATGGGAGTTTATTAGATTCACTGTAAACTGCTTGAATTCTGGTTTAGTTTTTTTCTCTCTTCAGTAACATAAATGGCATCTATCAGGAAATCAGAACAGAGATCTTACATTAGCATGGAAGTTCTATTTACACATCTATGTCAGAGTAACATAGATGTGTAAATAACAACTGCTCCATCTGGGTAGCAGTGGTCATCCAGCCAGATCTCTTGACCATCATTTCAGTATCAGTTTGGCCACCTCTGAGGCTCAGTGGTTAGCCTACCTTTGAAATAAGCTTTGTGGTTTGTGTAGGTCTGGTGATCTGTATCTCCTTTCTCATAAATATGACAAGGTTCTGTTGGCTGTTTTTAATCTTTCCTTCATTAGAATTGTACTTAGATAACAGTAGATATCATCTGTATTTTGTGTGTATAGCCAAAAAGTCCACTGCTTTGCAAAGGAAAAGGGACAAACTTTTTTGATTGTTGTCAAAATGGAACATACACATTTCCTATGCTCTTTGGCAGCAAAAGAGAAAAGTAATTTCTCCAGTGCTCTGACAGCTCAATGTTGTTGACAGTATTTTTGTGGAGAATACCTGCGTGTTTTCTCAATAAACTTAGAATTCTCTTGTATTTTTTATGTTTTAAGTTGCCCTAAGGAAAAACGTTCAGACTTTTTGTCCTAAAGCCATAGTATGTCTTAGTGAGGGGAATCTTTTGTGAAGTATGTTTATACGTGAGCTGCTTCAGTTTCTCATGGTGTGCAGCTGGTATCCACCAGTACAGCTGACATGGAATAGCTATTGCAGGCTATTCCTCAAGCCTTGACTTGCTCTTGGGGAAAACAGGCAGGTGTCTAGGATAGCAAATACGGAGTGAAGTGCAAATCACAGGCAGTAAAGCAAGAAACACAGACTTCCTTCCCCAGTGGGTCAGAGCTCTGACATCAGGACAGTCCCCAAGCCACTGTAAAGAGTAGTGTCTATGCTCAGCTGTGATTGACACTTACTGTCACCCTCCCTCTTTCACCTTGGAAGGAAAGGACAATTCCAGCAGTAGTGATGGGGAGGAAAGGTAGGAATTACTGCATGATGTCACCATGGCCATGTTCATGCATTTCAAGTATTTCACTCTTGAGATAAGAACATTCAAATTTATTTGCTCTGCCTGGGCTGAATTGTGCTCGTGTTCCAGGGAGAGATATTCTGCCTCCAAGGGTCTGCAGGAAGCATATGTAGCAGTCAGTGTTAATCAGAAGTATTTGGGTCTTGCACTAGGTATGTATTTATCACTGAGCAGTGAGTTTTGTTAGGAAGCCAGCTCTCCTCGTTGCATGGGGTCACTTCACTGAGGGACTCACATCTCTGGCTTTAACTGCTGGCTGGAATTGAACACTACTGTGTCTGGAGATTCCACTGCTCTTATAAAAGATGGGTCTGGTAATTTCATTTGGCCACTTATTTTTAGTTCGTTTCAGCAGTTATTTTTCATTAACCTTGGTGTTCTTCATCTTAGGAGTTGTCAGGGATGAAAAGTGTTCTTTTGTCTTGGTCAGAAATTTGCTGCACAAGCTTAGCTAACTTGCCTTCACCTGCCAAACGTGGCTATACAGGGAAACTAACACTTTAAAATACTTCTTTTCCCTGCTGTTGATGAATGTGACATATCCAGAAAATGCTTGAAACTTTTTGCTGGAAGGTTTTCTTGAAACATATTTTCTTGAAGATAAAATCACCTATAGTCCTATATTGCTTTATATATAACAATTTTTAGAGTGGGTAAACTTGTGAACTTATATGTTCCTGTCTGAAAGTTCTTCTGTGGTGAGCAGCATATTCTCCTCTTTCTTCTCTCGTGAAACATCCAAACTCTGGGCCCATAATGCAGCCATCTCTGGAGGTTTATTTTGCAGTCACCTGCTGTATCTGCCTGTGACGTAGTTGTTCTCAGTAGCACGGGGACCTTATTTGTGCAATAATGTAATGAAATTGTGAAGGCTTGCAAAATTTAGGAAAGAAAAGAAAGCCCTGTTAAGTTTACAGCTAGGAAACAATGCAGTACTATGTAATACTCTATAAAACCCACCACCAGATGCTGCCTGTAGGTGTCAGTGAAACCTAAGCGCTCAGTTCTCTGGAACTCCAGCTTTGATGCCTTAAAAGTCAGCTGTACAGATTTTTACAGAAGGGCCTAGTACCAACACTTGATTCCTACTTCAGATGAAATTGTAGATTCTCAGTACTTCCAAGCAGCAAGATCCAGATGCACAGGACCCAGGAGAGCATTGTAAGGCCAAATTTTAATGGATGACTAATGGGAGAGATTATAACAATTCTATGTGCTATCCATATCTTCTGTTGCTCTTTTCTTCCTTCCAGATCATTATATTGAAGTTCTTGCGTGCAAAGTGCAGTGTGAGAGCAATCTGACACCCATTATAGGAGGCTTTGTCGTTGAAAAATTTGTGGCCACCATGTACCATTACTTGCAGTTTGCGTATTATAAATGTAAGTAGTGACTTTTTGTGCTTAAATGACACTGATGTTGGATAATGTGGGATAGATTCCATTCACAATCTTTTCCCTCTGATTTTATTCTTTAGAATATAGGTAGTGCCTCCAGAATCTGCATTTCAAACTGTTCTGGGACAGAAAATCTAAGTTTCCTGGTGTCTTTTGCTCCCTGTTATCACTGTAGTTAACAGACATGGGACATAATTTCTTCCACAGAGAAACCTACACAATATTTCATACTATTTGCTTTTTCCTAGTGGATTCTTATCATCCTGCTAGAATGGAGCTAAATGGGTTTTGAAGAAAGAGGGGACCACTTAACAGAAACTGTAGTGTTCAGTGCTCAGTGGTGACACATTTGATAGGTAAATTCATCAGTGAAAGTTGTGTTTTTTTGAGGAGCTGCTTGCACTGTAAAGAGCACATGTAGCCCTTACAGCTGTTCCTGCAGGCTCCAATTTCAAAGGGAAGACACATCAGCCATGTAGCATCAAGCCATTAATGACTCTTGCTTGTGATGTTTGACTACACTCTTTACACTTTGACTCTTCCCTCTTTATCAATCCTAGTACAGAGAAGTAGGGAGGGGTTTAATATATTTTTGTTTGTAAATGCTCCAGTGCATATCACCAGGCTGTGTGGTGATACTGGGATTCCTGGGAGCAATATTTGGTTAGGATTTTCATAGAAAACTATCAGAGGTCGATGATGAGTTGATTTTTGAATCATGGTCTTATGTGTTTCTACACAAAAATAGCATATCATTTCTGAGGAGCACTTTTTTTTTCTCTATGCAGCTGGTGAGGAGGTAGAGTATGGTCTGTTTCCATCTGAGTTTTCCAGAGCTTAGATAATAGTAGGAATTTGTTCATTTACCTTACCTGGATTTTTTTTGGTGTGTGTTTATTAATTAGTGAATGACATGAAGAATGCAGCTTCTTGTGCTGCTAGTTATCTTCTGTTTGACGAGAAAGATGAAGTAATGAAGCAGAACATGGTCTATTACCAGTACCACAAAGACAAATGGGGGCTTAAGGAGGAGGATTTTCAGCCCAGATCGGTAGGTGAATTACCTAAAATGCCTTCTAGACATATTCAAGTAATTCTCTGAAACTCAGTGGGAAAATGTGGGATATCTGCTGGTTCTGGAGTTTAACACATGCTGTTTTATTAAAATCATATAGAAAGTTGTACACAGAGGTGTAGTGTGTCATGTAAACAGTGAATGTCATCATAACTCTTCCCTTTCTGTTGAAATATGCTATGATAGCATATAATATGTGATGAGAAGTAAACTCATGCTGCTACTTCTCTGACACTTAGGTATATTTATATCTTTATGTACCTCTATAAATAAAGCAGCTGGCCCCTGAAATCTCTGAGTGGCATTCAGGCTTTTGTGAATCATTATTTGCCAACACATAGTTGCCCACTCGCTTGTTATTTCAGGTTCTGTGGGCACTGGGATGTGTCTGAATATGGTAACTCCAGCTAAACTGACTTTCCACTTGCTCCATTTAGAACACAGTTGGGTGGATGAGGATGGAAAAAGGCTCAGGACTGTATTGCATCTAATTATCTAAGTTAAAATGCTTGCTGCAAAGACACCAGTCCATCCAGCAACAATTGTCATCTGTCTTTGGAAAACTATTTTAAAAATGGGTTTCCATGCTGTTCTTAAATTTCCATGTCCGAGGAAATTTTACAGCCTGGACTGTGACATCAATTTCCAATGTTTCTCGTTACCAGGATTTAAGTCATGCACCTAAATTGTGACACTCAGTGACGGCTTAGGCATCAGTCATATGGGCTGCACAGCTAGTTAGTCATTAGCAATACAAGTTCCACAAATTAAATTTAGTGCCTTCTAGTCATGCCTCTTAGAGCACACACTTTATTGGCACAGTGGGAACCCAGGTCTGCCCTGCAGGGCCAACTGAAATAAAAGGCAACAAAAATGCATTTGGTTCTTTCAGGCTGCAGCAGCAAGTCCGAGCTCACAGGGGAAGGGGGCTGCTCCTTTGTCACTGCTTTTGGGAACAGAATGGTGCTTTATAATCATATTGGAGACAAAGTTTGATGGTGGTGGGAGTGAGGGGTACCAACAGTATGAAACTGCAAACCACAGACAGATTTGGCATAGGTGTGCAGAGAGGGCAGAACAAGGGCCCTACACATGCACTCTGAATGTTTCATTGATAACTTCTGGAGCTGGGGACTACAGATAATTTGATTTTAAAACACAAAATATTAAATGCACACAGCTGTATTTTCTTGTACTTTGATCTATGTAGCTATAAACAGAATTTGCTTGCTGTCCTAATCACTTGCCTCAAAAACCATGACTCTGGTTTATTTCCAAAAAGTGGTTATGGGGTGACAGCAGCATTTGGCTCTGCCACTGACCTTTAGATGTTCTTGAGAAAGAAGGAGTCTCCTGTTTTCTTCCCCAAAAGGAGTTAAACGGAATAATCAAAGTAGATGACAGTTGGTACTCACAAATGTGAGAGTATGAGACCGAGCTCCCCTGTGCTGTCGGGCACACAGCCGGGCAGGGAGCAGGGACAGGTGAGTGACCTTGCAGAGTTTCCCTAGCCCAGGCTCAGGCTGGTGGTGAGTCATTATCATGCAGAACAGCTCAGCGTGTCTCTTTCCCAGAACTGCCTGCTGCCATACGCCAGCACAGGGAGACAGAGGCTTTCTCCTGTCCAAAGCCCGCTGGAATGCAGGCACAGGCTGCTGCTCAGCCCTGGCAGTCTCATTCCTTATTCTCAGACTCGACAGTGCTTTGAAACATGAGAAAGAGGAGAGTGCTTTGTTCTTGCAGTGAGGGAGCCTGTGCTTAGGAAGATCCACAGAAGAGTTTGGAAAAGGCTGTTTGCCGTTTTGCTGTTTCCTTTCTCAAACACTCTGAACCCTGCCTGGGATCTGCCTTTACTAGGTCTGGGTCTGACCTCACTGGGATAGTTTCAGGAGGCATGTGATGGCACTCCCCTGTCTTGCTACCCTAAAGTAACAGAAATTTTGGGGTTTTTTGATAGGAGGCAGTTCGATACCACAACATTACCACACTCCAGCTGGAAATGTATGAATTTGCAAAGGAACATCTGATGGATGATGATGAGGTGAGTTTTCTAGAAATGAAATCATGGACAAAAAAGCGCCAATCACATTTAAGTGAAGATGATGCATAGCTGTAATTCCAGGATTTCACTAATATGGAAAAATGTTCTTGTAACCACGACCAATTTATAATAAATTTTTGTTTGGTAAGTGGAATATAAGAACAAACCCAAAGAACATCATGTACCAGTTAAAAAAACGTTAAATGGACAGAATTAACACAAAGGTAAATATATAATGTACTGAGCCCACAGAAAAAAAAGGAAACCCAGTTTTCGAGTTGTAACACCAGGGGGCAGAGAAATGGTGTGTATATATATATATTTAAACCAAATGCTTTTCTGGGTTTTGTGTTTTGGGAGGGCCAGGGATTGTGTGTGGATTTTTTTTTTTCTGAAATGTTTAAATTAGATTTAAATGTCCTTGTGATTTTTTTCAGAAGTAACCACCTAAATTGTAATTTTTGTCCAAAGGAAGTCTTGTTATCTGTTATTTTTTTCTGCTCAGTGGCATTTTGGTCACCCAGTCATGCTTTTTAAATGGTTGGAATTCATGGTCAAATAACATATAATGGCTACTATTTACACTGGAAAATATGTAAAAGGGATTTTTTATTTTGGTGCAAGAAAAGTACTTTAATTGTTAAAAGGGCATTTCCTTCCGCAACTGAAATTAAAGTATAATTCATGGGAGGTTTTGGATTGCCTTTTGCTTTTTTTTTTGGATCCTTTCATTTAGAGGTTTAAAAAAATCTTCAGATGATGAAGTGTTGCTGGCATTGATAAAGAAAGCTGTGCTCTGTTATGACATGAGGCAAGGGTATCTGTAATGAGCACTGCCAAGCTCTTTCCTAGTTAGAAAAGTTGGAGATGGTTTATGTTAAAAAATGAGAACACCTTTGCAATTTTTTTTATCCAATACATAGGAAGAGAGAATATTTTACAGCAGAGAAGTAATGTCTGTGCTGCCTTCAGTATTCTTGTGATCTGAAAACAACTCTATGTAAAATTCCATTGCAAGGTTACCAGACTTCAGGAAGACTTTCCATTGTGATAAAGGCCTCTGAAAGACAGTTTAATAAGTTTGCTTTAAGATTAAGCTTGGATGAGGACTAGTCTGTATGGATTTCCATCAAGGTGTGAAATACTTAGAGCACTTTTTATATTCCCTTGTTGGTTTGTGCTTTGTCCATGATGCTTTCTTATGTTAAGCATCAACTTAATTTGTACTTTTTTCCTTTTTTCCTATCTGCTGCTTCAAAACACAGGGATGAGTAATTAGGGAGGAGGTGAAGAAGTCCATTTTGAGGGTTTTCTCCGCATGCTGTTAGAAGAAGGGGTTATAGAACAATCCTCAGCCTCCAGCACTACGTGTAGAATAAACAAGCATTCATTTGCTGGCGTTCATTCCTGTAGCCCCTTTCACCAGGGCAATTACAAATGACCTTGCAATCTGCAGGAGGGTGGTGCAGTGTAAACCTCAGTTAAACTTTTGGGCTGACAAGGAAGTCACATTATACTGGATTATACATTTGGATTAAACAACCAAAATTACTAGGCCTGCTTATGCCAGAGATATCCCTATCTCACAGCCTCTTTGTGTTAGGAAAGTTACCATTCTTCTTCTCGAGGGAAAAGCTGAAGGGCTTCTGTGCCCTCCCTTGCTAGGGCTGTGAGGGATGGAAGCTGTCCATGCCTCTGGCTTGGCTCTGGCTTTTGGTAGTGAACTCAGAAATCCCTGGCTACCAGAACTTGTCTTTGGCTGCAGGAGACTTCCAGGGACTGCAGACAGAACGGGAATAGCACAAAGGTAAAACCACTGCCTTGCAGTTTCTGCTCTATGGACAGGACCTGGTAGTATAAGTGGAATTTTTTATTTTGTTTAATATTTCTCCTGGCAAGGATAGAAAAGTTTGTTCCATAGGAATGTTGAAAACTGATGAAAACCCCAGATAAGGCATTACAGTAAAAACTTTATTAAAAATTGTTAAGGATGGAGGCAAGTTCTCTTCTAAGTGCACTCTGTTTATTTAAACCATGTGGTTCTTGGGCCATAGGCCATACCTTCTGTGAGTTTCTGTGGTCCATGTTTGCTGTTTGCGAAGTTGTTTGTGGGCCAGTAAGATAGCCCACAAGATAATCTGCAGAAAAAAAATTATTCTTTTTTCTTTGACGGAAGCAGAAGGATTGATGTGGCAGGACGATCCCTTCCTATGTGAGTGTCATTATTTTCAAGTGGAGAATCTCATTTTATCCAGACTTCTCCGTGCTCCCGTATCCCAGATCATCCATGTGTCTTTCTAAATCCCATTAGCAAAGCGAGTGAAAACATTTGGCTTCTTCAGGAATACGTAACAGTAATTGCAGCGGCTGGAACAGGCAGTAATGATTTTTGCATATGTTACTACAAGAAATACTGTCCTGCTTGTGTTACTCTATTAATGTTTTTCCACAAGGAAATGAAAAACTCTTAATTCAAACATTTAACACAGTAGAGGTGACAGAATATTAGCGCCAGCTAGCTACAAATTACTTTTAAGAAAAAGTAATTATTCTTAAATATCCTTGCAGTTTTCCACAGGGAAGTTAAAAGAACATTACAGTGTTGTCATCTTAGTTGGCTATGGATAGACAAGCTTCTTGATTTCTGTTCAGATGTGTAATGCATCAAGGCTATTGTGGATATAGCTCCTGGTACTGCACAGATTTAAGTGGCAAACTGAAATGCTGTTAAGAGCCAGACACTCAACTAGTGTAGATGTAACTCCAGCTAATTGTATGAGACATGTTTCTGGCCCATAAAATCAGTGTTCTTATGGAATTTTTATTTTAGGGGGGATAGCTGCTTAGCTGTTCTAAATTACATAAGAACCACAAGTATTTGGCAGGGATGAGTCTACAATGTGATTTTTCTTTCAGTACTTAATCAGTAGGTGAAAAGCTGCTGGCAGATTTGACCCACTTTTTTTGACATCTTTCTTTTTATTTGTATATAGTGTGTGTTCCGTTTGTGTAGTGGCTGAAATTAAAACACTCTGTGTTTCATCACATCCGTGTAATGCAAAGAAGAATTAGTACTGAACTAATGTGACTGGTGGAAAGAGGACAGATGGAATAGCATCAAAACACAAGGGCCCTAGTGGAGTACTGATAGCAAATAGTAATCTGAATTCAGCCTATTTTTCTGTTTGGGAATTGCTAACAATGTACTTTGAGCTTCATTAACTCACTCCTTGCATATGTTCAAATGACTCACACGAGTGTGCTTGTAACAGTAAGTTGTAAGTGCAGACCTGTAAACCCTGCCCTGCCTGTGACCTCAGACCAGCACAGCTCCAGCAGCACTGCTGCCCTGAGAAGAGCTGGTGGCAGCTGTTTCAGAGAGTTGCCAGCTAATGGGCAGTGTTATGGTCCCTGTTCAACATACCCTTTTTTAAAGTAAAAGAGAAGATGAGGGGTTTTTTCCATCATGATTTTCTAGCGGAGATTGCTCCCGTATGGCTGGGTCTTTCTGCTTTCTCCTCTTGCTTCTGCACTGCTGGATGTGTGTCTTGGTCAAAGGTGTTCCTTCTCCCACTTAAGCCACTTTGCACGGGAAGCTGCCAGCATGGTTGGGCTTAAATGGCAGGATGGCCCCAAGCTGCAGGTACTGGCATTAGGAGGAACCTCTACTGCCCAGATTCTCTTAAGCTTCTGCATGCAGCATAAAGCAGACAAGAGAGCATAAGTAGAGCTCAGAAACAAGGCCACTGGAATGCTTCTGCTTTCAGTGCAGTTGGAGCAGTGTTGAAGTCCCTCTGAAATTGGGTTGACTCATTTAATGGGCATTATAAATACATTAAAAGGAAAGCACATTTACTGGTTTACTATAAAATATTACTGTAATAACTACAGTGTACTGTAATCTCCCATAATATATGGGAAAAGAATAGTTAAAAGTTCGGAATATATCGTTAAAATGAAATGGAAAAATATTTGAGAAAGTAGTTAATATTCATGTAAGAAACAACTAAGCTCTCTTAATATTGAAAAAAAAGCCCTAAAAGCATGTGGTAGTTGGTCACACTGTGGACTAAGTATCAGAAAAAGAAATAAGTCAAGGGCCAAATAATTTTTCTGCACAAAAAATTGAGGGATTTTCTTATTTTTTCCCAAGCTAGAATGTGAGGAATGTCCAGCCTGGACTGTACAGCTCATGGAAGTTCTGGCTGGGCTTTGAGGTGGTTAAAGTGAACTCTCAGGTTTTAACTGAAGGTTAGATCAAGAAACTTCCTCTTGGTCGAAGGCTGAATAAACCTTTCAGGCTGAGCCACTCATTGACACATGCCTTACTGTTGCCCTGAAATAATGATTTTCCCCCTCCAAAACATTGCTGGCCAGTGGGCTGTGTGGTGTGTATGTGCAGGCTCTGTCAGGTCCATGGAGCAAATGTCCTCCACAGCCATCCGTATCAAACCTTTGTCTTCACTCTTGCAAGGTGATTATGTGTTCTTGAACAAAATCTGCTGGATTTCATAAACTAATCCTTGTGACTGCACCCATTACTTTCTAGGGCAGTTACAGGACAATAATTAATTATAGGGCAGCTAGCTCCTCACCGACAGGCCACCCTTCTCACTACCACAACCTGATTACCCACACCCAGTACATGAGGGAATCAGATCTGTTGCTCTCACTGTTGAACAAGTTTCCAGTCATTGAGGTCTTTGAACTTTAGCAAAATTTGAATTTTTGCTCTGAAGGACAACTGAGGGACATTTTGTGAGATAAATATTTTCCTTGTAGGTCATAGATTATAAGGAAACAAAGATCCAGCCAATTCTTCATGCTCTGTGTGTTGTCTCTTGAGGCTGTTTGTTGGATGAGTTAGAATAAAAGCTGTTTCCTATTCATTCACTGGTAATCACACATAAAAGCATGTCCAGAATAATAATTTTCTGTGGATCTTAATTCATTCTAGAACACTATCATTTATTATCTTCTCTGTTGTTTCCCTGAAGAATGGGATATTCCACTACAGTACATACGAAATCCCTATAGGAGAGGCCGTCAGCAGATCTGCGTTGGAAATTATGGGTTATTCAAGAAAGCTAATTGTTTCCCATAACTTTTCCAGTCCACACTGAGAAAGGACAGAACAGATTATAGGTGGAGGCAAGGACCTATGAATGATTAATGCTTGCATTTGCAGAAGGCAATCATTGCAAGCAATGGCAAAGTGTCTGGGTCCGTCAGTGGGCAGCACAGCTGCTGCTTGCTGTTTTTAAATGATGCTGTTGAAAGAAAAGATGGTGCTGGACCATCAGCCTCAAGTGTGCCATAACTGAGCCAGGTACTCGTAGCTCTTCCTCATTGCTGTTTTATTTTCATTGTTGTCTAGGAGTCTCCAAAGTACAGATGTTTCTCTAAGAAAGTTGTGTTTTGTGAGTGTGAAGGTGACATTTAATGTTGCATAAGGAAGGGCCTGGCCCAATGTATATCATGGTCTTGGACGCTCAGTACACTGAGGTACTAAGTGAGGAGTTTTGCCTTCTTCTCCTTTTTAGGTCTTTTTTTTCCCCAGTGCTCTAGCTTCTCTTATGATGGTGCCCCAGTCTCACCAGCCTGGATTAGTTTATTCAGAATTGACCAAGAACTCAGTTTTAAAATTATTTTTTTATTATAATCCACCTACTCACATACCCTCTGTACCACTTTCTTGAATGAATTACATTGGCACAAAACTAGTTCTTTCTTTCTGTGCCTTTGTTCAGTTGTTAATCTACACCAAGAGTGCTCACTTTACATATCTAACAGATAATTAGAGGTTCCAGTTGGATAGATCAGCTTCTCTGATTCCTCCTACCACTCACACCAGTCTGGGAACATTCTCCTTTTTCTGCTTGATATCACACCTCCCATATTTCAGGCTATACCTGTTCCATCTTTTCCCACACATCCTTGGTCTGTCAGTCCCACTTTCTGCTGACTGTCCCTGGACTGGGAGAGGGAAGAGGTTGGCAGCATAGGGAGGGAGGTTGTGGGGTGCCACAGAGCTGCTCAGCCCATACCTGGCAAACCTGGAGGACACGACTGTGGGCTGTGGGCCGAGGGCCAGGCACGGAGGAAATGCTTCCCTGCGGCTGACCAAGCAGCCCACGTGTGTGTACTTCCCACTTGATGCTGCCTAACTATCGCTCATGTACTGCTGTGGCAGCAAACTCTTCTCTTCCCGAGCTTAGCCAGACTTCACATCCTGATTTCCTACCTGGCAGCCAGACGGCTGCATCGCCCTTTGGGCCGTGGGTTGCTCACCATGATTTACATCAGCACTGGGCTGTGTTTGTGCTACCTGCCTTGGAGCTGGTGGCTGTTGTGCCCTCGAGTAGCTGGCAGCGGAAAGAGTTATGGATTTGCAGCTGGCTTTGCATGGAAAATTGGATGTTCTTTCCGTAAAGGTAGGGAGGAGCCAAAGGGCACAGCAGGTGACAGGAGGGACTCTGTCTCACTGAGGGAGTAAATCATATCAAAGACTCATTTCAGACTCCAGGTCTGCAGGCGTAGATCAGCATGAAGTTGCTAGATATCGGCAGGCGGAAGGCTTTTTCCCCTGGAATGAACACCCGTGGAATATGTACCGAGTTCAGCCATGCTGAGTGTCTGGTGTGGTATGAAGTGAGTGCTGATGGGACAAGGATGCCATCGGCCTGGTGCCAGCTGCCAGTGTGACAGTGTGATGCCTCCTCTGAGGCAGCGTTATCACCTTTTCAATGGGTGCCAACCACTCTAGTGACAACTTGCAAATGTTTTACATTTTGATTGTGAGGGCACAGGAAAAAGTATTTTGACTGGGAGTTTTGTCTGTCTTTAATCTGGAGGCTTTACCTTTTCCAAAATAACCAACATCCAGGCAATTATTAAGTTGTATTGCAACATATATTAAGTATATTGTTTCAGCGACTGTTTTTTGCCATATTTCAGCCTCTCTTATTCCTCAGTACATCTAATTAGACCACAACAGCTTCTGCAGTGCTTTCCTTTAGAGCTCAGTTTCAGACACTAGAGATTTCAGATTCCAGGTTTGTTTGGGTTTTTTTCCTTAATATTCTTGCATTTAAATATCCTTTTTCATTTCTTACATGTTGTTGGATTTGAAAACATACCAGAAATAAAAAACTTGAATTTTGTCTGTTGTATGTCTTCTGAAAAATTCTGTCTTAGTGATGAGCATGACAATAATATGAATTTGGATACTTAAACCTTTTGAACAAATTCAGGGCACAACAAATTACCATCCTTGAGGACTTGCTAAAATCATTTCATCATTGCAAAATCTCAGTGTTCTTTTGAGATGGAACTGTCACGCAGGAAACAAGAACAACAGTTATTTCAGCCAGCTTTCCTCCTTAAACAAAACTTTATTTTTGTTTGCTTAGTTTCATTATTTCTCTCCTGGCTAGTCATGCTTCCTGGAAGTGTGATGTTAATACTTTCTAATCATAATATCCATAATATCATTATTGTATTCAAAACAGATGAAATTTCTCTATTTCGTCTTATTGTTTTCATTGACAGAATTTAATGCCCTTTTCTCACCAGAAGAGAAAACAGTAAAATTTTGAGTCTCAGAATGTGTCTAGAAGATGCTGTCTTTCTAAGGAATGCCTATTTAGACAAAAACGTGCTAAAAATGTAATTGAGATTGTAAACATCAATTGGACAGACTCAGAAGCCCTATACAATTCACAGAGACTTGGAATGGATGGTGAAGGAAAGAGGGAAAATGAGCATCCAAACAAGGATGACTTGCTTTCAGCATAACTGGTATAAGTTCTCATTAATTTAAATATGAGAGTGAGTACAAGCTGATCAGGTTTTCCAGCAGAAAATGACGATTTGTTTTGAAAAAAAACCTGAAATGACACATTAAGACCTTTTTAGACCATAGGTTTATGTCAAGGTTTAAGGAACGCAGAGTTAAATTAAGAGTTTATCAGAACACTGTAGTTACTAGAGTAAAAGGTTGGAAATGTAGCATCATCAGTATCTGTCTACTTTAAGTTGTATCAAAAAGTGAGGATAGGCACAGGTATTCCCACAGGGTCTCCCCTCTCAGGCAGTGTTTCTGAACTGTGCAAACCAGAAGATACTGGTGTTTCTGAGGGTGCCAGCAGATGGGCTGCTACAGTCAGTTTTGAGTAGTTTGAGATGCTGCTGCACATTTGCTGTTGACCACCTGCTTTTTACCACTGAAGATGTTACCTTGAGCTGAAAGTGATCACAGAAGGTTTTAGCTCAGTTACTATAGTTTAGTTGACAAGACAGTGAGTTCCAGCCAGTGGGCTGGAATTGTCCCAGAGTACTCAGGCTTGACTGCAGGAAGATATTTTACTAAGGTATAGGACATAGAACTTCGTTAGGAGTAGTTTAAATAAAGTTGGATTGCTACATTGTGTTGCTGCCCTGTGCTAACAGAGTGCAGCTTGTAAATTTTCTCGTCTAAATCTAAATCCAGTATATTTGTTTCCAGTGTGGAAATATTCTAGTATCTCTGGTTCTTCACATTTTTGCTGCATTGAGGCATGGCTTGTGAAGATCCGTGGTTGAAAATTGAGAAGGTGTGTGTTGAAGGGTGTGAGAGGGGACGTAAACGGTTAAAGCAGACATACAAAGTCTAAGTTATGGTTCTACAAAATGCTTTGGCTTTGAATTTTGAAGCTTTCTAAAATTTTTTAATGTTTTATGATATTCTAACAGCTTCCTAATTTAACAGGTGCTTTAAACATTTATTCCTCTCTAAGTTTGAGGGTTTCATCATCTATTTAAGTACCTATAAAAGTAGGAGAGGATTTACTGTGAAGTATGTAAGATTTTCTCCTTTTAAGGTCTGTGTCACTGCAAGTCTTGTCCTACGCCTGTATGAGCCATTTACCTGCATTTTATAAGTTTGTTGTACTGTCTGCATGGAGGGTGTTAAAAATATTTGGACACCTATTATTGCAGTTTATTTTTTTATTAAAATGGCAGAAATTTCCCACCAATTTTGGGGGTTAATTTCTTTCTGTTAAATTGAATCATTTCTAGGGTGAAGTTGTGGAATTTCTTGATGAGCTCTTAGAAGTGGAAGAAAAGAAGGAATCCTGATGAGTGAAGCCACCGTGAAGTGTTTTACAGAAGTGAAGACTCACCATTGCTCCTTACTATTGTTTTTGACCACCTGTAGTTCCAGTTAGATATACCTCAAAGGCGCTTCTTTAAGCTGCACCTTTTGTCCCAAGATCCACTCCTGAAGGGTCACTTCCGTGCTGCACTGACTCCTCTGTGAGCATGGCTTTTCACTGGTGCACATGAGTTTCCCCCTTGAGCTTTCTTTCCCTTACACAAAAACAACAAAACAGACTATTTCTGTTTTCTGGGATAACACTAAGATTCCTCATTTTGATGCTGTTCTACTAAGTTGTAGCAGTACGGCTAAATTCTCAAAAACTTTTGTCAGATTATGAACTATGGAAGACATAACAGTTCCTCTTTCTGAGCTATGACTTGTATTATTTATATGTGTCTTTTTATGTGATGGTGAATAAAGTGATAATGAATCCCAGTGTACCTGAAAGATATTAAGGTACATTTAAATAGCTGAAATAAGGTGACTAACAAAGCACAATAATGATCTTGTAAACATTGCTTAAAGAATTCTGAAAGCAGTGTTGATGTCTCTTGAAAGCTAAATTCAATTCCACTGTGTGAAACTGAGAATAAAAATAATTTTTTTCTTCCTACCAGTTCTTACTCTTCCTGTTGAAACTGCCTGTGGTCCCTATCGAGGTGGGGCCAGTCTTGTTTGTAATACTGATGATTGATGTATTTGGTATTCTCTTCTGTAAAAAAATAGTTTGTGTGGTTTTTTCAGCCTGGTGGGACTATCTGCATAGTTTTCATCCAAAGGTAAGTATAGGTGGAAACTGAGGTGATTTTCAGTGGAATAATGAAAAATATTTACATGTGAATTCCTGTCCTTTTTGTTAACTGTACAGCAGAGTCCAGTAGAGAAGAATTGGTACGGACCAAAAAAGGTGTGATAGAGAAGAGTAATGAATTAGTACCAAAGTCTACTGAAGAGCAAAAATCTCCTTGAACTCGAGAAGGATACAGGATTTCATCCTGTGCTTCAGCCTGCTTGCATCAAGGGGAGAGGAGCATTCAGTGCGTATGAGCATTCACCTCCTATGATGGAGCTGTAATTCAGCTGAATGGAAGTGAATTACAAACCCTTAATCTGCTTTGAGTTTTTAAAAAGACAAAGCATGATCTACGTTAGCTTGCCAAGTTGTGGCTGCTATAATTTATTTAAGCTGTAGTAGTCTACACTATTGAGTGTCTATAGGGAATAAGAAGGAGAATCCATAGGATGAGGTTTCAGTGTCCTTCAGCATATGACAGCAGTGAAACATTTGAATTTGATTGTGAAAGACATTTGGAAGATCAGACTGGCTTTTTAAACTGCTTTAATACAAATCACAGCTAATCCACTGAAGTTGATGAGCAGACTGTTTTAATCTCAGAATGAAAATCTATCAAGAACCTTTTAACTTTAGGAGATTTGCCCAGCTCAACTTGTGGTAAGGAGACTAGAATCTGGTTTGCTGTGTGCCTTGAACTGTCAGAGGGTTGTATTTATAACATTTCTTCATGGGTTTGTTCTACACTCAGTATTAGCACTCTGCTCATTGTAATTTTATGTAAGAATTGGAATTTGCTTTTAAAAGTTGTTTACAAGCAGTTGATTGTAAACCATCACTTCACCCTATGAAATACATGTAATATCCTATGCGGGGTAGCTTCTCCAATTTATCTTTAGCTTTCTTTTGTTGGAGGTATGTGTATGCTCAAAGGAGAGGTTACTGCTCTGGAATCCCCTTTTGTCCTTCTGCCTTCCAGCCTGCATGGACAACAACAGATTTTGTTTTCTGGAGCTCAACCAGTGATGAGGGGAGACCTCATTGCAGTTTACAACTTCCTTGTGAGGAGAAGAGGAGGGGCAGGCACTGATCTCTTCTCTGTGGTGACCAGTGACAGGACCTGAGAGAATGGCCTGAAGCTATGTTGGGGAAGATTTAGGTTGGATACTAGAAAAAGTTCCTTCACCCTGAGGGTGGGGGGGCACTGGAACAGGCTCCCCAGGGCAGTGGTCACAGCACCAGCCTGACAGAGTTCAAGAAGTGTTTGGACAGTGCTCTCAGGCACATGGTGTGATTCTTGGGGTGTCCTGTGCAGGGGCTGGAGTTGGACTCCATGATCCTTGTGGGTCCCTTGCAGCTCATAATAATGTGTAATTCTGTGATTCTATGATACTGTGATAGCCAATAGCTTCATCTTTGATACTCTAGCATTCAAATCCAGAAATCCCACCATTAAAGGGTGTGGAGCTGGTTGGAGATGGATGTATCCATCTACATTGCTTTTGTTTTACAGCATTTTTAGTTCACTTTTTTGCTATCACCATTTACCAAACACTTCAGAGCTCTGCCAAGCTCTGTTGTTGCCTGGTTGTTTCTGTGGTGCCCTGTGGTGCCCCAGCTCCTGTGTACAAATGGTTCTAAACCCTTGTTCTTTTCTAATGAGAAATAGCTCCTCTTCCAGTCCTTCAGTATTTATTGTGGCTTTTTCAGCATTCTCAGGTTCTTTTAACTGATTTTTCTTTTCCTGCTGCTATTGTTAAATAGCAATATTTACATGTGACTGTAATAACTTAGTGTCTCTTCTTCCACTTCTTTGATCCTGCCAGCTCTTCGTGGGAGGCAGTGGGAATATTCCTGCCTCCCTTTTGCCACCTCCAATTCCTGTAGTTGTGAGTTGTCTGCCTCAGATGTTGGCAGCTTCTGCCTTACCTGATGGGATATTTAGACTTGTCTCCACTTTTGGCAAGGTTTACTGTACGATGTACTGATGCTCATGGGAACATCATCTTGTTGAATGCACCGTGTTCATGTGACAGGTTTGAATGCGGCATTGGTGCTGTGTCTCTGTCCACCTTGGCGGTGGTATTGCCTGTTGTAGAGCTGTACAGCTATGCTTTTTCATAATTACTCACATTTCTAATAACAAAGCTGGCTATTCTGGTAGCTGCTTTTGGCCTCTGATGCTCTGTCAGTGCTCACAGGCAAGCCTGCAATAATTGCATCTGCATGTCGTTCCGGAATGCTGGGTGGAGTCCATCTTCTGGCAGATATGTAGCACAGGGGGCTGCATGCGTGTGGGTCCTGAGCTTCTTTTCTTGTTGAGTGGGGTCCTGCACGATGGGGAACATGCTTGGAAGCTGAAGATTAAACTGAGTCAGAAACAGTGTCACACTGAGGTGGATATTTGTTTAGGTGAAAAACACGACCACTGGCTATCAGGACAGTCTTTCTTATGTGAGAACTAAAGCTTGGGTGAGGGAGGACATGCACAAGTTGAAAATCAGTGCACTTCACAGACTCTGCTAAGAGTGTAATCCTTTTCAGACTAATGCCTACTCTTACTTATAGCAATTCTTTTTATTACTGGCTCCTTGCGAATTCATCCTCACAAATAGCAACATTCATTAAAAAAAAGGAAGGAGGATGGTAGCGATTTTTCGCCTCAGAACTTAATTTTGCTCCCATAAAAGAGCATTTCAGGCTCCATACTTCTGTGCCTCGGCAATTCTAATTGCCAATAAAATCAACTATGAAAAACAAATACTTTTAGAATGATCAGTTCTGGCAAATTCAATGGGAATACAAATGTCCTGCTGGGCCCTTTCATTTGCTGTAGCAGTCCTGCAAGCAGACCTTCATTACTTCTGTTGACAAGGCATGAGCCAAAAGCAAATTCAAATTGCTCCGTTTTCCAGAGCTTTACTGTTTTGGAATGCTCCATACTTCCCAGACAAACTATCCCCCCGAAAATCTGATAGCATGTCCTGTTTTACAAAGTCTCAGTAGACTGTTGCCATCAATACTCACCATTTATCTTCACATCCTGTATTGATAATGGAGGCACACTTGGAAAATCTTTCCATTTCAAGAGAGTCTTCATGAAAAACTGTTTAAATGGCATGCAAATTTTGCAGCTCTGAAACTGTA
>WAAG01089951.1:2777-60554 GCA_013390105.1 Tichodroma muraria
TTGTTTAAAGAGTAGAAAGCCAGTATCAGCTGGAGTTTTGAGCATGCTGGGTTTTAATAGAGAATACTTCTGTGGAAATACTTCAGGTCCCCCATCATGTATTGGGAGGCAAATGGCTCCTGCAGCTTCTTGGTAAACACCTGCAGTGTAGCTCCTCAGTGGTCAAGCCATACTTTCACATAAAGCTATTCCACAGCAGAAGCTTCAAGGTCAGATGCTTTTTCAAGCAGACTCTGATCAGGTCACTGCATGTGAGTCACCAAGGGGGGAATATTTTCTTTCCATTCACAGGAGAACATCTCCTGCCTGAGTACAGACTGGCTATCCATCTGAAATGGGAGTTTTCTTTCTTTGCCATGCACTGCCTGCCAAGATCAGTTCCCCTGCCTGGACCAACACCTGCCCTGAAACTATTATGGAAACGTTTGGGTTTCCTGACCAACACCTTCTGCTGTGGATATTGCCAATACAGCCTTGAAGGCTTACAAAAGGGGTCTAAACGAAGCCTTCAGCCTTGAGCTGGGCCATCCACTGGGAGGAACTGATGCACACAGTCTAATACCAGATTTTCCTGGCTGGGTCTCCAGGACCAGCCTGTCCCAGTCTGAGTCCTGTCTCAACCTGACTCCTCATACCAGTCCCAGGTAACTCTCCTGCCATGCCTGTTGGCTCCAGGGCTATGTCTGCATCATGGGCTGCACATCAGCCCCCACGTTCTTCCTCACTACAGCCCCATACACCATCAGGTTCCCTTACAGTTATTCTCAAAACCAGATTGTCACATCCTTTTCTTTCTATAAGGCCGTCTTTCTGCAAATAACTTGGGGAATTCCAGGTTGAAGTAAGAAAGTTGAGAGATAAGACAGTCTGTCCCTATTCCTTTCTCCAATTCCTGAACTACCACCAGTGGTGGTAATCTTTATAGATGTTACTTTCAAAATGCAATATATATCTACAAAACACTTGTGAACCTGAGTCTTTCAGAGAACTACAGCTTTGTAACACTTTGGCCAAATTTCTTGGAAATGGCAAGAGAGATCAGATAGACTCTAAATGGATTTGAAGTCTCTGCTCAATGCTTTAGAGATGCTGGAGCATCTCAGGTTTTCATGCTATCCGGACTAAACTTAAGTGCCGCTGAGTTATTTCAACTTCTACTGAATGTTTGTGTCCACTCATTGATAGTGGAAAAGATAAAATGGAAAAAGAAAGGTATGTTGAATTATGGCATTTATTATGCCTAAAATGCTGTGCTGCATCATCTCTGTAGGAACAAACAACCTGGATGAAACACACAGGATCTGGTTTTAAAAAGTGTAGAGCTGTAGTAGGTTAAAAGCTGCACATCTTGTACATCTTGGTTTGTCTTTGCAAACGGATTTTAAACCTAAGGCACGTTTTGAAGAGGCCTGAGCTCTTTGCAGCTTATCACAGCACTTTCACATTTTCAGATGTATTGTTTTTACTAGAAAGTCACAATTATCTTATGCTACAGTGTGATACATAATGTACACATCTGGCCATACTATACTACTGTCAGAACGGTAGTTTGTATTGGACAGTGTTACAGCACACAATGTGTGCAAAGGCCACAGGAGAATTTCCTGAGCTTTGCTCTCCAAGGATCCCTAGTACTCCGTAGCAACCTTGCTGGGAGGACTGAAATCACAGCCTCCAGACAGCAGATGTTAAGTGTCCCTGTATACTTGAAAGAGTTGCTGGCTACAGCAAGCACATGTACATCTCCAGAAAAAAATATTTAATGGCAAGTCATCAAACTAGGATACAGATAAAAACGTTAAGACTGAACACAGCAAGAGGAATAGTGGCAACCAGACTCCTGCAGTGGCTTTGTATCAACGCAGAGAGTGCACAGCTTTAGATGATGATTTCAAGAAAATTTGACAACAGGCTTCCTAAACCTAGTCTGGACTGAGTAGCACCAGAAAGGTGTGAAATGACAGTCTGAGAGACTGTGATCCAATCACTAGAGTTGCTGACCACTAGAAGTTCTCATGCATGTCAGGCTGTATTATGGGGTGTATTATCTGTACAGAGCTACCACGTTCTTTCCTGGTACTGCCTCAACTACTACTTCTTTACTGGTGTTAAACTTAGTCTAGTGGAGTTCACAATTGTTCCACAAGGAACAATTCCGAGACTGAAATGTCACAAGGCAGCATAACCATAAATATTTTGCTTATCCATTTCACTTGTATGGCAAGATATTGAGTTCTGATGCTTCTCATTCTCTACCATGCAGTTAAGGGGGTAGAAGTGTCCAGGCCCTTATTATGCACAGCTGACCTTTTATTTCCTTCAATTTCAGATAGCCCATAGTGTGGTCTTGAAATGCTATTTTTCCATTATGCTAAAGTACTCTGAGGTCTAAATTTTTACACATTTTATGAACTCAAGAGTTTGCTTTCCAATGTTGCATGAAAAACAGAGGTCATTCAGAAGGTCATAACTCTTTCAACAAAACAACTGTTGTGATGCTTTTGAAAGAAGAGAAGGACAAGCATCTGTAAACACCGGGCAAACCACTGCAATCAACATATCTAAGAAATTCCACCCTTCTTTTTTTTTTTTTTTTTTTTTTTTGTGACTGCTGTTTCTAAAAAAACTAGAATTCCACTCTGCATATTGTTGTGATATTACTGATTTAAATGTTATATTGAGGAAAGTTTAAACTTGATCAATACTAATTTAAAACTTCATTCTATTTATACATACCTTGCAAGAGAAGCCTGTCTCCATTTTCTTTTCTACTTGTATTCATGATTGCTGAAGAGCTGTGTCTTCTCTTTCCACTGTTTTCACATAATTTGCTTAAATGGTAGCTCCACTTTTCACTCAGAATTTCATTTAGATACTTCTGAAACTTCTTCCAGTCAATGCTTAGCCTTTGAGTTCTGATACCCTGATATCACGCTATGTATAGTGTTTTCAATCTCAAATAATCTGATATTTATATTACATTATTACTTAAAATGTCAGTTCTTGTCCATCTACTCAATAACTACGTCCCCAGTCAGTTTCTCATCTCACGTACTATTTCCCTTTTTTCCCTTGTTCACAGCCAGGAAGATTCCCATCTTGAACGTGCTGCTGGCTGCATACATGTCACAGCACAATTTTGCTGTGGCCCACGATCTCGTTTACTTCCTAAATCACTCAGCAATGAACCACAATGACTGCTCCCTAAGACCTCATCATAAGGGGTCAGCCTTCTCTTATCATCGGGAAGTTCCTTTTAATTTTAAACTTCTGCAGAAATCCATGTCTATTCACACAGGCACTACCACTCGGATGTTATTGATTACAGTCACCACAAGCGTTGCTCACGCTAATGACCTGCTAATGACCTTCCCATCCACTCTCTGACATGAGTACCTCAGGAGGCGAAGACGGCTTCTTCTTGCCTAACCTTGGCTGCCCGAGATAAGCAAACGTTTATCACCTCTACCATCTTAGCCCTCTGACTCGGAAAGCTACAGACTCATTTTACCTAAAACCTTTCGGTACACTCACTCCTAAAAACAAGCACTAATTGTCTTGTTTACTCTACAACCCAAATCCTTTAGATTTTTTTTTTTTTAACTAAGTAGCGCATTTTAAGGCTATTACCCTATTCATCATTACTTTATAAAGCTGACGAAACGAAACTCTGTAACCCCAAAATTTCCGGCGGGTGATATTTTTTATAACAACAACAACAGCGAAATTATTAGTATTACTATGAAGGGGTAACCGTAAGGGACGNCCCGGTGCCCGCGGCCGCGCCGGGGACAAGTCGGGAAGGGGCACCCGGGGCGCACCTGCGGCAGCCCTCCCGCAGCCCTGCCCGCTGTCCATCGGCCGCCCCAGGCGCGAGCGCACGGAAGGAAGGACGGACGGACGGACGGACGGACGGACGCCTCCCCCTTTCCCCGCGGCCGCCGCTCGACCCGCGGGGAGCCCTGTCCCTCCTGCAGCCGTCCCCCCGGCGGCAGCACGCCCTGGCCGGGGGCGGGCGGCGGCCGCCGGGCATCGCCTCGCTCCGTACCTGTCGGGGTGTCCTCGGGAGAGGCAGCCGCTTCCCCCCGCAGCCCCGGCGCGGCAGCGGGCGGCCGGCTTTGTTACTACTCGGAAGAGCCGCGGCTCAGCGCCGTCGCTATAGAAACTGGCTGCGCCTCGAAGAGACACCGGCGAGTGGCGGGAGGGAGGCGGGAGCCGGGCGGAGGTGTGGGGTGAGGAGCGAGCCGTTCATTCAGGAATATCCTGGCCTTTTCCTCCTCCTCCGCCCGCAGCCAGCCCCCGGCACCGCCCAGCCCGGCCGGAGGCTGGGAGGGCGCCTCGCCGCCCTCACCTCGACTGCATCCTCGGACAAGGATGTGGTCTCTCGGCTCAGAGCATCCCCGTCCGAGCCCTGCCGCTTCCTCAGGGAGACTTGTCCCCAAAAATACACGCACTCCTTCTCGGAGTGTGAGTACGCTCACATTCCGAGAAGGGATCCCAGGGCAGCAGGGACCCAGGGAGCACCCATGACATGAAATAACCATGGGAGCTCACCTGCACTCTCGCTCCTGCCCTCCTGCCTTTGCAGCTTGTTTGGTCCCAGAGCATCACTCCAAAAACCCCGCAAACCCTTGACCAAATTTTTTAGCAACAGTTTTTTATTTTGTGAAAGTGGTTTAGCTCCACATCCTCTGGTCGTGAACTGCCTTTATGTGGAAACTTGCTGCTGGGACCGCTCTGGAGGGGGGCTCATGGTCCAAGAGTGCCACGGGGTTTTTCTGCAGAGCATTTAGTATGATGCAGCAGGCCCTAAGGATTGAGGGGCTGAAAGGCTCATCCTGTGTACTGTAAACAGGAAGGGAAGCATGGGTGATTGCTAGGAAGAGCAGGGAAAGGCTGAGAAGGGATTAGGGTAAAGCAGCCAGGTGTGTAGGAGATATCATTGTGTCCTGACATGCTTGAGATTTAGGGTTATCCTGACTCTGGGGACTGGTATGTTTTCCTACAGCAACAGCCTATGGTGTGTCAGGGATGCCCATCTTCACATCCTTCTCCCTGCATGACATGACTGACAAAAGGTGAGGCAGTTCGTCTGTTCTTCTTCCTTTCCTCCTCCTGCACTGAAGGAGGTATAGCAGAATAGCCTATAGTAACACTAACCTCAGCAGCATAGGCTTGTCGGATCTATCCTCTTCTAATCTCTGCCTGAAACATTCTTATTCTCTCAATAGTAGTAAAGTTGATAAAACATCCTTTGAAGTGCAAGACGGATCTCCCCTTTTCTCTTTCCCTGGTTTATATTGATTAAATTGGACTTTCCAAGTTTACCACACAGAAGAAACCTAACATGCAAGGAGCAACTTGGAGGCTGCATTATCCATCTCAGCTACTGCCAAGCTACAGGGGATGACTATTAAGTATCCGCACTGCAAGTCACTGTGAGCTGATGAATCTGTGCCAAGAGCTGCTGGCACACTGCAGAAAACACTCTTTAGGAAGAGTTTGCCAAAGACAAGAAAGACCCCCACAGGAGCTCTTCACAAAGCAGCCCAGCTTACAGCAGAGCTGCTGGCAGGCCATCACACAGCTAAGTGATAATGGCGGCTCAAATGGGGGAGAGAGAAGGTTGGGTGTGAAAGACGGGGGCTCACCACATATTTATCTAGCTAATTTTCATGCTAAATACCAATTCAAGAGTTAAAAAAAGAAGGAAAAAAGTAATACAAACCCAGGCAGAGCATAGCATAGCTTATTGTTTTGTTTGTTTGTTCTACTTTATAGTGGATTTGCTTGCTTTGAGGAGTAAAGAGTTACATTAGAGAAATGTTCTGCAACATCCTGGATCTCATAGCATAGGAGAATATTTTACCCGATATAAAAGAATTTTCACATCCTTTTAATCAAATGGAGTATCAATATTCATAAGAGATATAATTTTAAAAAAAACTTAAAAACCCAAAAACCCTCTAAAAGCTGGAAAGCATTTTGTATTCTAAAATCTCTTGGAAGAATAAGAATGCTTTTTAACTTAAGATGCATTTAGAAAAGAAAGCTGAACAATGAAAGCATCACTCAAAGAAATGGTCATTATTTTGACAACAAGAAAGCAATGCTGTTGCTACAATGCCCATTCATTTTTCTTACAAAATAAATTCATAGCACTTTCTCCCAGGTGGAAACACAGGAAGGGACAGAAAAATGATAGGAAAGGCATGCTTACTATCTGGTCTTCACTAATACAAAGGACCTGAGTACTGATATCATTTCATGTTCCTGGGGCTTTTAATCTTCAATCCAATTTTACACACAGGCTTCTAAACACTTCTCTCTCCAGGCTGAAGGTAAAGAATAGCATTTCCAGAAGGGGGAGTTGAGACAATTGGGTGATATTTTAAAGGACTTGCAGGAAAATTCAATTGGATATGTCTAAGCATTGTGCAGATATCCATGCCTTCTAGATTACTTTTCCTATCAAGGTTACAATGATACGTTACTTACAGAGATGAGACATTTTTGTAGATGGATATCACCTGTATCTTTAGAACAGAACTTTAGCCAGTTTACCGTTCCAGGGCTTGTAAAGTGTTTTACTGTGGGCTTTTTCTTTGTTTGTTTGTTTGGGTTTGGGTGGTTTTTTTTGTTTTTTTTTTTGTTTTGTTTTTTTTTTAACTCTGTTTGAAATTTTAACTGGCTTAATGTCATTTGGAACCTAACTTTCGCAATAGCATTTATAGAGTAGGGCACTAACTGCAGCCATGCCAAGTTGTTGCTTGGCAGTCACAATAACTCTATACTTACAGAGAGGGGAATGAAACATACAAATATTAAACCCTTGCATTGCAGTAATAATCAGCAATTATTAACTAAATCAGCAATTGCAGTTTGTAACATTTTAACACTAAGCTATCCTGCCTTTGCATTTTAACATGTTGTCCCTCTATCTCCTGGTTTGGCTTAAGGAAAATATGTTTAAAATCTACATCTGGAAAGCCTGCTGGGAGCGATTTTTAATGAGCATCTGCTTCTTTGGGTTAGGGTGACAAGCCTCCCAAAAACAAGCACAGAAAAAAATGTGTGCTGATATGACTGTGGCCATCTTCTGACTCAGCAATGATGTGTGCGTCCTCCTCAGTGCAGCGGATTTTTTCCAGTAACTCAGTGTACTGAAGGAATTCATCGTGGGACATTGAACAAGTGTTAACATTCATGTGGAGTGGAACAGCTTTTGATGGTGTCCCCACTCTTTCACCATCTGTCCTCACTCCGAACACCATTCATCCCACCAAACCCTTATTCTACTGGCCTACTTGTTCCCTGGAAGCAAAGCAAAGTACCCTTAACCAGCACCAAAACCTTGAATAAAGAATTCTTCAGCTGAAGGAATGAAACACATTCTTCTCACATCACATAAATCAAAAGATAGGAGAAAGCTGTGATAAAACTGAAGTAACAACATCCAATACTAATGATAATAAGCATTACTACTATTATTATTAGAACTGTCACGCAGCCTCTAGGCTGTACCAACACCAGTTTTCCCACAGAACAAAAACGTGGGTAATTTCCGCCCTGAGGAGATCACCTTAGAATTAAATGTTTTTTCCTAAGGGCTTGAAATGCCATTAGTTACACATTTGGGTAGTGGCAACTGCAGTGGGACCTAATTTAATTGCAGCCTTTTAGATATGTGTAATATAAATTTTAAATAATGTAATAATTGTAATAATAATTCTGACAGGAGACAGTGCACAACCATTTTTCTTTGTCTATAGGCTAGAAGTCCTTTTGGAAATTAGAGACTTTGGAACACGGAAAATTAGATAAAGTGATAATTGAAGGAAGCAATAAAACATGAATATGCTAAAATAGGGGGTGAACTTGTAGGCTCTGTCTTTTGTAAAATGAAAATATGCTTTCTCCTGAGCATTTTTTTTTTCTTTACCTTGGGTAGAAATGCATATTTTAAACCATTGCTTGAGATTTCTGATTGTCCTGAGGAGACAAGGCTACAGCAGTACAGAAGGACTGAAGTTCCAAAAGGACACAGGCCTCTCCCAGCTCTGCCAGCTGCTTCTCAGAGGCAGCTCCAGATGGGCAGAGCCACTGCGGCAGTGACTCAAAGTGGCTTTCAGGGATGAGGGACACAAAAAGATTTTTGAGGTGAGGATAGCTTGAGAGGGAGCACTGTAGTTACCAGGTCTGTGGTATCTGGGGCACATTCAGATTCACAACCTTCCTATTTCTATGTATTTTTTTTTTTTTAACCACATTCCAAAGATGTTGGTGTAAGGAAAATCAAGTATGTATGCCTATATCCAGACCTGCAGCTGACCATTTAATAAAATAATTACCAGAGGTTTATAAAGGCTTCTACCCAAATCTGTGGTGGGAGAGAAAGTACTGTTGAACATTCAAAACTGTCAGAAAGCAAAAATGACTACGGTGGGGTTGACTTCCAACGCGGCCAGGCTCATGCCCACCCTTCAGCATGCACTGCTGTGCTGAGACACCACAGCCACTGGAAACAAAGCAGCGAAGGAGCCTGCTGACCAGCAGACAATACGTGGTTGGGCCATTACAGACATGCCCGACTGTGCTTCTGTGCACTGCGTGGGGCAGTGTAGATGCATCCCAAATCTAAACTCCTAGTGGCCTCCTGTGACTACATGCCATCTCGGGGAAACACCTGAGTTAAAAGGGCTCGTTAAGAATATTATTGATCCGGAAAGGGGTAAAATGATGCACAACACACGGAATGCACAGCGTTATTTGATTTTGTCCTTATTGTTGAAAAGCCTCAGAGGCAGTAAAGGGAAGCCTAACCTACGGAGCTGAATAAACACCACAGCAGACAAAGGGATTAGTGCTGGGTTAGCATAACACTGGATGGCATATTTTGGGTTACTCATACAACCTACTGGGGCCTTAATTGAGTACAACTGCTCAGAAAAAAAAAATAAAAAAAAATCCTGGCATTCTGTGGAAAGCTCAGTGGACATCACTGTTAAACAAAATGCTAGTGGGAAATTAAAAATCAGTCTGGAAATATTGTAATTCCCAAAGGTTGGTTATTTGATGTGGCATGAATACTTTGTTCAGTTCTGGGAACTCAGCTGCAAAATAGATACAGAAGACACAGAGATCATCTGGAGACAGGCAATGCAAATGATTAGAGGCTGAGAGAAGAAATTTTGTATCTGGGTGGCATGAAGAAAGGACATGATAGAGCTTTATAGAAAATAATGAATGGCACAAAGAAGATAAATCCTGCATTTCTAGGCATCTTTTTTTATATAATTTAAGAACAAGAGTTCATCCAGTGGAATTAAAAAGATATAAATTTGAAAGTCATGAAAGGAAATACTAGCTATTAAAGTGAAAGCATTCAGTTACATGAGATTAAATTTGGAGAAAGGACTAGATTGTGTAAAACATGTAAAGGGATAAAAACGTTAATATTTCGATGCGTAAGCCTGTCATTAAGCCAGAGGGACAGGGAAAGAATCATTAACAGAAACTCATCTTTAGGCAAATTATTGAATTTCTTGAAGCTTCTTCTGAAGCATTTACTGCTGATGGTTAAAGGGAGAAGCTATGACAACAAATGATACTAGTTCTGATTTGAGATGCAGATTAATTTTTTATCCAGGAAGGACTAATGTCCCACAGTCACAGTCACCCATTTGTGCCCGAATGAACATCCTCTCCAACTGCACACTTGGGTGTTTCTATTTCCACAGTTAGGCGAGGACAACATTGCTGGGAAACTGCAAAATGTTCTTTTAAAACTCATTTGCATTAAACTAATTCCGTTCAGAGACTCAGATATCAAAAGACACACCCATGTGACAAGTGTTGATCTGTATTTGTATGATCCATGATCTAAGTAATCCTGCAAAGCACCCTGTCATTCCAGTTTAAAAACCTCTCGATTACCAGTGCTAGTAACTTGCTGTGTGGTTCATATTCAACCCAGCTCAGGGGTAGATTGAATATGTCACCCATTAGTGTTTCTTCAAATAGATGAAAACTTACTAGGTGAAAACCAACAGAAGCTAGGTTCTGCAGAGGCGGAATGTTTCCATTTTTAAAAATATGTTACAATCCCCAGTCAACGAAGTTTTCACTTCAAGCTTGCAGTTATTAGTAACACAAAACTCCAAACTGGAGACATTAGGAGAGGTTTTTTTTCCCCATAATAATATAGATTCACCCATTTTAGATACATATTTTTCATATTCAGTACAACAACATGCTAAATGTGCCTGGCAAAAAGAGTAGGGACTTCATATATCTTGGGAAAAATGACAATGTGACAAGAACACTCATATCCCAAGATGTTCAGCCAACAGAAAACTACTTCTACCTCACAGAGATTTACTTATATATAAACCTGAATTATGCTTAAATTTGATAGTGAATTATGATGCAGTACAGAGCTCTACTATACCTGACATTCTGTCCTAGTTTCAGCCAGCACAGGGTTAATTTTTTTCAGTAACCTGGAGGGGGGCATGGCCAGACCCTAAAATTATTTGGTACCACCTCACATCATTGCCAGGGACTGGGGAAAGGGAACCTTTTTTGCTTCCAAGGAGAAGGGCATCCTTTTCTGATCGGGTGAGAAACATGGTTGGGAAGAGCCAGTCAGTATTTATTATGGTTTTCCATGTAAATAGTTTCTTTGTTTTATAACTTTTGTTATTAATATTGTTGCTGTTACTGTTTGTTTTCTTATTTCATTGCTGTTTCCAGTAGATTGTTCTTACCTCAACCCATGATCTTTGCCTTCCATGCTTTCATTCAGAGGCAGGGGAAAGGGGAGTGAGCGGCAGCATGGTTTTAGTGGGAATACTAAATTGGAGAATACATTCCTTAGCCACGACACCTTCTCACTCTTCTATAAGCTATGTCATTCAAACAAATCCTCAGGCTCAAGCTCTCTATTTAGTATGTGGGAATCACAGTTTTTTCAATGCTTATTTATGTGTTAGACCAGTCTGAATTGTTCAGGTAGATTCACCAAACTATATTACACTTCAACAGATTCAGAATGTGCCCATCTTTTCTTGCCTTACATAAAAAAAAATAAACCTAGTTGCTGGTTCACAGATGGAATCTGTGAAGCAATTTGGTACCAGCAATGGCTGTTCCCCTTCACATTTCCCATCCACATCACAAAATGTGATGGCACAGCTAAAGCAACTGCAGAAAACAGTGACAATTGCATTTCAATAGTCTTTTGCCATCAGCACTATCTATATAACGTTTTGTTCTTTTTTGTTCTTCTTGTTTTCTAGAGTCAGGACAAATTTTCATAAAAATGTTGATGAATTATTACATACCCCACCCCTGCCCCAAGCAACAGTGAGGAAGAAAACAGCAATCTAATAGTAGCTCAGCTATCTCTGGGATGTGATTCTGTGTCTATCAGTGGCATGACGGTAATAGCATTCACATGATGTTAGGTCACAGGTTGGACTCAGTGATCTCAAAGCTCTTTTCCAACCTTGTTGATTCTGTGATTCTGTAAAGTTTGAAAAAATCAAACCAAGAAAACCAAATCAAGAAAACAAAACACTGCGGCTTCTAGGTTTAAAGTCCCAAAAAATGAGAAGCAGAAGGAAGACACTACAGCTTTTCCTTTCAACTTCCTCTTTACTTTGAATATACTATTTTCTTGTTTGTTAATTAACTGCATACAAAAGAATTAATGATGCCTATAGTAAGAAGGTCACTGCAAGCAGAATAGGTTGAATTAATGTTCCTGCATCACTAAGATCTGTAAGCCTCGATAGTAACTTCAATATCTGAATCAATGATTTACCATAAATTAATGATTACTGTCCTAAAACAAATTTTGCATATAATAAATATAAATCTTATTTGAAATGTTGTGCCTGCCTTGTAGAAAAAAACCAAACCCCAAACCTTAAATTATCTTATGTTAAAAGTCAATTGGAGAGACAGAGTGAAAAATGAAAACAGAATACAATATTTTTGAAGAGAAAGTAACTCCAGGATTTGAAGGGAACTTGAGTAAAAGGGAAGCAATTCAGAAAGATAGGTTTTCATTGGGGAAAAAAAGTTTTCAAATATTATTTATCATTGAAAGAAGTCAACTGGTACAATCTACATTCAATTTGGAGTTTTCTTCACTCCAACTTACCTGATAAGCACAAAATGTAAAATCTGTTTTTATTTGTATAATCAATAAAAGTCTAAGACTGGTCTAGGTCTTCACTCTTCTACAGCTTGTGATGAGAGTTTAGTACAGATCAGTCATAGAGAGGTTCTACTTTCCATCTCATCTTCAGTAACTAGGGTTGTATTTAGGATTGCAAATCACAGTGGATCCTTGTAATGTGGAAGGAAGAAGAGAGAGTAGCTGTTTAAAACAGAACCACATGCAAACAGCCAAATATCTCATAGAACTTGTGCCATTGCCACCAACAGCTATTCTATTCCATGCTGGTCGTGCTCTACTAAATAAAATTTGAGTAAATCTGGTAGATGGCGAACTCCCAAAAAGGTGATAACTTTGGCCAAACAAAACTTATTTTGAAATGGATACAGCTGTTGAGAAAAAACAGGGAATAGAGTGTCTTCCTTTAGGTGGGTCAAAAATATGGAATCAACACTTACGGACATAGAGACATTTGGTTTTGTTTTGAATCTTGTATTCTTTTCTCCTGTGGAGTCTCTGGAACTGCTGGTAGAGAACATTCCATATTGCACCCAAACTGCTGCATTGTAAACGTGAAACAGTTTAATTTAGAAAATAGAATGCTTTAATCGATACAAAGTAATGTCTGATGCTATTTGAGAAAAAACCCAACAAATTACAACAAATAACAAAAAGTTCTGAAAACTATTGTAGGATGACTCATCTTAAAACATAATTTGGCATCTGTCACTTATGGGTTTGATGTTTCACTGGCTGGTTGGAGAGACAAGGCTGTTTTATACGACTTCATGCATGGCACTTTTAGCTTAAGTGGATGATAAGCTTTGATTACTGCACTGATTTGCAAGTTTCAGGGAACATTTCAATCATCAGTGGGAAAGTTTCACTGCTGTGGATGACAACCAAGGTGGAGGGTTGCCCATAGGATAAAGGAATGGTGAAACAGACCCCTGTACAATTTTATACTGAAGAGATAGAGAACACATGATTTAATACTTACCAGTTCCTACATTTGAATTCTCACTGCTTGTAGTCACATTGATTTTGACGGTATCAACCCTGGGTAAGACTGTGGCATATATGCTACCCAGCTCCAGCTGGAGACCCACTGGGCTCTCAGCAGGCAACACATTCCCCCTTTTTTGCTGTAGGGATACTTGGCATTGACAATACACTTCCTAAGCTTCCAAAGAGCCTAGCTGGTGTCAGAAAATTATGCTAGTCCAAATACACCACTCTTTTTATTTTGGCCTTATGTGCCAGTTGTGTTCAAAATTCTGACATCTTGAAAGAGAAAGAAGTAAGAAATAAGAGGAGGAACAATATGTCATAGACATAACCAATTCTTCTAATTGCATTTCCACCACTTTTGCCATCATGTCCCCACTTTTTAAAAAATGGATAATAGAAATACTGCTGCGGAAACCCAGGAGCCTGATGGAGATATAACAATCCTTACGCCGTGGAAGTAAGCCCTTTAGGCTCTTGGAACACTGCACAGCTCATGATGAGGGAAAAGGCTTCCCCCCACAGTCCTTTGCTGCAATATGTTAATATATCCCAGTATGTCATCCCTTATGTCGTCCTCAGTTCTAGAAAGTTCTCCTCTCTCTGTTTCTCTATTGGCTTCCCTACCCTCATTTCTGCGCCCTCATACTCCTATTGGCTGCTACCCTTCGCCCCGCCTTTGTACCGCCCCCATGCCCTCAGCCCATTGGACCCTGATGCTCCACTGCGCCTCCTTTTGCCCTGTACCTGAACCTGGACGCTGCCTTGGTCTTTGTTCTTTGTCCCTACACCCCTTCAACTTTGTCCTGCAGGTGAACTGCACTGGAATTGTGTGCAAAGAGCCCCTCCTGCCTCTCGATCGTGTGTGAGGATTGGCGCTCTAGGGAAGTTGGCGGCAATTTACCACCCTCTCCCTCATACTGCTTAATTGAAAGGAAGAAAACCTAATAAAAACAGGCATTACACAAAGTACCTTGACATAAGGTACCTAAAAGAGTTAGTGAATTCTGTTTTTCCTTTTTGGGGCACTTTGATAGGATAGGATTATATATATGTGTATTTATATTTTCTTAGTAAGAATAAATCCTGATTCCTTTATAAATATATATTTAAAAAATCAGCCTACAGGGTTATAGAGTATTACAAGGTATTGATTTAGAATACTGTGAAACCTGGAAATCTGATTCAATATAATTTAAAGGGAAATTCCACACTTTGGTAAGAAAGGAAGAAATTGCTTTCAGGAGATGCATTTTAACATTTCAAAGGATAGTTCCTATCTTTGAAAGCAGCTTAGAGGATTGAAATACTGGAGGTATTATATACTAGAGATATACAGAGGAGATTAATTGACAACATGCAGGTGAATGGGTCAATTACACAAACAATCTAATTTAATCACAAGGGTTTACAGCTTTGTCCTTTGACATAGTAATAAAGAAGTTTATCATATCCTGTAGGTGCCATCAGACACTTTGGCCTGCTACAAGCATGCTGTAATCACACTTGAAAGATTTTCTACTGTTATTATTAGTATGTAGAGTGGTTACAGTGGCAGGTTTTTTTCCCAAGGGATAATCAAAGCTAGTATCTTTTTCTCTGCTTTCTCCCTTTGCCTTTGAACACATCAATAACAGATTTAAATATTTCAAGGTCAGTGGAGTTAAGCTGACTTTGGAGAAAAATGTGATAATGCTGCAGGCCATCATACTTGTAAGAATTTTTATATTGTTCAAGTGTTTGCTTAGCTACTTCTAAGCCCAGGAGGCTGGATATGTAGTGAAGATGGAATGACGTAGGGCATTACAAATCTCTTGGTTGATAATACAGTGTTTTACGTAGAATATGTGTCAAGTGTTTCATAGGTATCTGTGTGGCCATTTTCTTGATGAGGTGGTGAAGTGGCATTTCAGGAACATCCTTAGTGAATGCTACAGAACTGCAGTTGTATATATCCATCTGTGCACTTTTTACAGGCATCATTACAAATCAGGATGATACACGTGCTTCCTGAGATTGCCCATCCAAGCAAGATAACCGAAAGAGAATAATTTGCCAGTTTTCCTCTGCACACCTGCGATATTATGGCTACAAAATGAAACATGCAGCATCTTATTCAAAATACGTGTTGAAAACCAAGTCCTCTATTACAATGAAAACTGGCAGAATCTGTAAATGTTTCTAGCAATGAGCAGATGGTGTGATCAGCTGTAAAATTTTCTAGAAACTGTACTGAAAATGTTATAATTTTTTTTCCTCTGTAAGCAGCATTAGTCTTTGCCTGACTAGCCTCTAGTAAGGCTACACAGGGTGTTGTTGCCACCTAGAGTCAGTTCATCAAAACAGAAGTTCTGCATGTCTTTTTTTCCTCTCCACTTAAAACAGAAGGAATCCTTCAACATACCCAGATATCTCCCATCGCCCTGTCACTTAGCCCTGTTTTTTTTCCAGTACAAAAAAAAAAAACAGCCCCCAGAAAAACCCCAAATTCAAAATCTAAAAACCATAGAGCTGTGTTCCCAACAAGCTGCCTACCTCAATGTAGCCTTGTGGGGAATGCAAGGCAGCCTGTAGCCTTACTTTCATCAGGTTCAGCAGAGAGACCACTTGCACCTGTCAGTGATCTTGACCTTTGAAGATGGAAGCACAGCTCTGGCCTCTTCAATTAACCAGGACTAAAACTAAACCAACTAACTCAGGTGTGAAAAGTGCATGGGGTGCTGTGGAGCTGCTGGGCTGCTTTGCTGGTGGATATTCAGGAGCTAGGACTCCCATCCCGGCCCGGCCCATTTCGGCCCGTCCCACCCTGTCCTGTCCCGGCCCATCCCATTTCATCCTGTCCCATCCATCTCCCCTTTTTTTCTTCAAATCAAACAGCTCACATAAGACTGGTTTTGGTCACACAGAGATACCAGAGGGTCAGGAGGGAAATGAAATGTGGAGATGAAAACTGGTGGAAAGTCCTAGTGAAGGTTCAACAACAGGTGCATAGTCACAACTCTTTTTTTATGGACATAGAGTATGCACTTCTACAGTGGACAATAAAACTCTTACTTTTGAAGCAAAATCAGTTTATTCACTTCTTTATTTTATTTCATTTTATTCCCAGACTAATTGGAAAACAGAAACTGAACAGGATTTTGACAAAGATCCCAGTATTCTCACTGCTCTCTCTTGTGTCCATTTTTAATAATCTTTACTTGAAGAAGAGCTCCAAACATGACCTTTTGTGATCCATAAGTGCTTGACCAGACATTTCGCAAAGATAACTCTTTGACTCAAAACTTTAGAAAGGTAAAATACCAGGACAGATAAGTAATAAGGGTGAAGTGGTCGTGGAAAAAGTTAGGAAGTCATCTCAGGAGAAATTCACATTTTCAAAATGCATGGGAAAAATATTACAGATCTGTATTGAGAAACTGTAGATAAAAGTAGAAAAACAGGGGCTTCTGAAAAATATCAGTGGTATCAATTTCTTCAGTCTGAATATGCTTTTCAGATTTAGGATTCTGCCAGCTGGGATCTCTTTTTATTGACATTTATCACTCAGAACCATCAAGAATAATTTATAATATAAATATTCTTCCTCCACCAGTAAAAAAATCTCTCCATTACGGCATATGTAGCTATGTACTGAAATATTTGTGATATTTTTAAATTCATGTAATTCTGCTTTTTTGCTGAGGGAAGTTGACATTTTCACTGACCGCTGTAGACAAATACTCTGTTCTCTCCTGAAAATACAGCCAGGCTTCCTATGACTTGTAATTCCCCGTGTTCATTTAAGAAAACCACTCACACTGACTAGCTAACTGTTGCTCAATCTTTAGATAAATAGCAATAAAACTCTTCCTGAAAAAAAAAGTATTTCGTTTTCTTTCTCCTTTCACCCCCTCTCAAACTGCCCATTCCCTTTCTGAAAACAACAAACTAGAATTTTTAGTTTAGGATACAGTTTACAGAATAATCTGTAGGGAGAGATCATCACAAAAAAATAACATAACCTCTGCTTGTTAGGGTGGCTTTGTCATTTTGAATGCTTGTGAGACATTGGTTTCTCTTCTGCTTTTGAAATACACAGAGTAAACTGTAACACCTAGACCAATTCAGAGGGTGAGGAGGGAACACAAGGAGTTTTTCAGTAATTCCTTCTAGCCATACACAGTGACAGATCACAGCTTTTATTTCACCGATCTGTTTTTACTACTGTGCTCAGGGCCAGCATGGAGCATTACAAAGGGAGGATTTTTTACTGACTAATTGGCACAACTCCCTGAGGTAACCAAGCCTCCCAAGGAAGAAAGAGACTTCTTGTCCTTGTCATGAACACCATAATTTTAAAGCCAATGGCAATGAGATTAGTTAAATGAGGTGTTTTACAATAAGAGTACATTGACCCACAGATATGACAAAGCCATTTCAGACTTAAATTGGAAAGAATCTTAAGTCTTGTGAGAAATTTACTTCTTAAAAGGGCAGAACTGTAGGTGTGGCTGGTGGTGAAAACCACTCAGCTTGTAATTCTGCATTGAAAGCTGCCAGACCAATTTATTGGAAGACTTGGGATTTTCCAAATTATAGAGTACTGTACGTAGAAAACCAGCTGCTATCCTCCGGAGGCCACCAAAGCAAAATTTTTCAAAACTTATATTTCAGTAGTTTGTAAAATTTAAATAAAAATAAATATTAATTACTTTACAGTTAATTTTGTAAGCCTTCATTACCAAAATTGAAAACTCATGGAGCAGTTTGTTTGGCTGGTTTGCTGAGGAAGATTGATGTTTGGCTCAGGTGTGCTCTCTATATGCTCTAGATGTTTCCTTATATTTTTTTAGATGTTTCTTATATGTTTCCTATATGCTCTGCCATATAGGAAACATTCAAGCAGCATCTGTTCTTTCTCAAAAATGCATGAACAAGTAAACCAAAACTCAAATCAGTATAAAATGTATATCTCATTACATTTTAAATAGTCCTAAGGAGAAATTACTCACAAATGTTTATATCTAAACCTTGAACTTGCCTTAGAAACAAATACTTTCAACAAACAATAAGGTGTTTTTGCTATTAAGAATCTCAACATGAATAAGAGTAGCAACCTCTGCACATTCAAGTCTCAAAGTAAAAGAAGGGAAAAAGGGACCAAGTGAGAGGGGATTTCATTTATAAAATGTTGGAGAAAATAAAGATGATAATTGCAACTTTGAAAAATCTAGAATTGGATGTGCAAAGCAAAACCCTTAGTCTCTAAAGAATATTTATGTAAGTCGTCCTGCCAAATTCTGACCCTTCCATCACTCCTTCCTGGAGAAGAGCATCAAGGCATGAAGTCTAAGCAATGGCCAGTTCCTTATGAGCTCCTTTACCTTCTCAGGCTGTTAGTGAGGCAGACTTGTGCAGAAATGAAACATAATCCTCATAATAGTACCCATTTCCCTGATTTTAACATAATTTAAAAATTGTTTTTATAAACTCAAGTGCTTTCTTAATAGGATAATGCTTTGTGTCTGTCTCTGTCAACATTTGTACAACCAACTAGCTATTCCTAATAACTTCTGAATCCATTGGACAATTTCAGCTAAGATTAACAGCACAAGAGTGGTTTCAAAAACATCGAGTTCCTACCAGTTTTGTAGAAATAAGTGGCTGAGGAGGGGAAAAGAATGCATTAATGCTCCCCATGGAAGTGCAGAGGTAGAAGCTCACCCTTTATTAGATGGGTGATTATCTCACTGAGCAGCAGCCATTAGTTGTGATTCTCATGGGACTATTTGCCATTTATTAGCTGCTCCTCCTAGCACGTGCAGGGATTGCTGTAGTCAGAGGAAAAGCAAATTTCCAGAAGTAGTCCAAAGCTGGCACCAGGTGTAAGGCTAGCATCTTTTTATGCTCTGCAGTGGTCATTCGCTCTGTGGATATTCAGAGAACATGACCATGGTAACAACAAGGAATTTGATTACATTAAGCTTAAGTTTTGCAACTCATTTGCTGGAGTAGGTTTTTTTTCCAGTTCCTTAATATGAGCAGAGATGATCAAAAGTGTCAGACTTGGCCAATGACATTGTCAAGATCCCAAGGGCATGGAGATGCTGGATGCCTGGGGCTAGGGCTGGGGCTGCCTCTCCTCAGGCTGCCCTGCTGCTGCCACCCTGGGATTTCTCCCCTTCCACCCCTTGTTGCACCTGGGAGCCTCTCTATAAAACTACCAGTGCTCTGCCCTGAACCATGTCATGGCATCACTTCCCACCTGTACCACTCAGTCTGGCGTTCAGCTCCCTTGGGGAAAGGAGACACCAGAAGAACAAGCTTACAGGCTTCTGAAAACCTTCTCCAATGCCTTCTGCAAGCTAGGGGACAACAAAGGAGTTAGTGAAAAGCAGAGAGAAGGAGGTCTAAAGACCAGAAAATTGGATAAAAAAATTGGTGTCAAGGCTCTCCTGGTGATCTCTTGGCCACTTTTGGTACTTGTCTGGTTAGGCTGTGGTGTCTCAGGAGGTTTCTGACTTCAGCTGGTCACCTATTCAACTAAACCTGACAGGGATCAAGAAGAAGATTCCTTGGCCACCACAGTCCACCTCCTAGTAAACTGAATTAGCCACAGACACCTCAGTTATATTAATATATCAGTCTGGAGCCTATGGTGTGGGCACATCACTGCTTCTGACAAGTCAGTGACAGGGCAACAACCTGTGGTAATGGGTAAGCAACTTGGACCAGGAGCTTCTTAAATCACCTCAGCATGATCCCCAGAGCCTGAGAGTCAGGGCTTCCAGGACATAGGCCACTTCACATATTTGTCACTCCTTCCTCTTCTAAAAGGCCGTCAAGTTGTCTCTGCCCACTCTGCTGTCTAGTTCTATTAGAGGAGTTGAATTTGTCACTGCTCTAGTGAAAACTTTCCATTTTTCATTTCTCCATTTCTCACTGTTCATCCTCCCACAGCATGTCGTCACCTGTTTCCTCAGCCTCCCCCTCAAGAAACAGTGGTTCCCCTTTCCATCCCTTATATGCATCAGCAGGGTTGCAGTAGTTTTGCTGATGACAGCTTGTGGGCAGAGTCCTAGGCTAAAGGAATGAGGGAGTCTGTAGGAGCTGAGTATCTGGGAGAGTGCCCTACTATTTTGAAGAAAGTGGCTCCCAGAGACTTTATGGGAACTCTCATCAGTGTGCTCCCTTGTCTAGATGTCCTTGTCCCTTACCTCCAGGCAAGCTAGGCTCCATTCTAGGCTACCTCCCACAAAGCTGCTGTTCCAGTGGCAACTAGCACATGGTGCTTCACAGTCTTTGTTGGGTGTTGCTGCTCTCCATTTTGCTGGGTCTTGTTTTCTTCCACAACTGTGGAGCTCTCAGGCAGTAGGTCTCTTCTTTGAAAGCTAAAACAGAATGAAGGAGCAACTGTCAGTATATAGAAGAAATGTAACCAAAAGGAATGAACATAGTTCAACCCCAGCAGTGTTTATAGTATAAGGTCCCTTGTTTCCAAATCACCATTTCTGACTCCTGTGGAATGCTTCTGCTCAAGGCAGTTGAATGAAAGTGTTTGTAAGAATGTCCTTCTAAGCTAAAAAAATGAAGATCCAAAATGTATCAGAGGGCAAAGCAAAGCAATGTAGCAATATATTCCAGCATCCCTTGTACTATTCCCTCTCTGGATGTCAGTGACAAGGAATAAGAGAGAAACCAAAGACTTGCCATGGGATCACAGCAAGTCCAGACCAGTGGTGCTGGGTGACATAAAAAGAGATCTACCAGAGGAGTACTTTTACCTGTCTCCTTTGTTAAGGCATTTGAAGGGCTCTTCCCTCAGGGATCTGTGCCTGGATCTGGGTATGGACCCCATCAGACCCCTTCTAATGTAAATGAGCAGTAGCTGTTCACAGAGTGAGTGGGCAAGGAGTTCTCAGTTTGCTCCACTGACCACTGTGAATCATTTCCATGCATTGGCAACAGCAACGTCCATCCAGTGCAATTAGCCCAATGTCCTGGTCCTTTAGGCCATGCCACCTGAACTAGAAGATTTCAGGGTAACACACAGATGCCCTGACAATCCCTCTAGGATCATCACTCAACAGACCTATCTCCATGCTGATCCCAAGCTGCTGAGGTGGGGGAAGGCTCTGTTGAGTGGCAGTTTTATCTGGGTGAGGGACGGAAATGGTCTCATATCTTGCAGCCACATTCACTTTTGCAGTGAATTTTCAGGAAGATAGATACAGTAGTAGAGGACCCCTGATGCTCTATTAGGCATACATCCGTGTGGTTTTGTGATACCAAAAAGATCTGCATGGTCATTAGACTGCTGGATGCAATGCCTGCTTGCTGGATGATGTGGAAAATCTGGGCAGGCTTTTGGAGGAGACTTGAGAGAGTCTCCAGACACAGCATATGGAGCAAAAGCCTCAAGAAGGAGGAGACAGTTTTGGGGGCAAAATGGGTGCAATCAGATGGTAATTTGGAGGCCAACAGTTCCATAGCTTCATCTGAAATGCCTCCAATACCATGAGCAGAGCTGAACTGGGAGAAGCAGAGACAAACTGTCAATGACTGGCTAGGAACGAGCTGAAGACAAAGGATTTGAACTTGTTAGAAAAAGAGAAAACTTTCATTATGCATGAGTCTGAGTCAGGTAAACTAAAATAAAACCAGTGGTGGTACCTAAAAAGATATTAGGAGATTTTTTTTAGATTGAAGGAAAGGAGAAGCTGACAAGTGCTAAAACATGATTCAGGATGGCACATATTCAGAGCAGGAAGTCAGGAAAACTTTATCCTCCACTGAATAACAATAATTTGGTGAAAATTTAAAGGGTAGAATGAAGAAAAATCAAACAAGAAGAATCTCATAGTATAGCAAGAGAAAAAGAAAAGATGCATTTTTAATGAAAGCTAGAGGTCTAAAAAATAAGATGACTTTAAACAGAAACTTGATGGGAAGAAGGCAATTGATCAGATGCTTTAGAATTGGGGTACAAAGCGTAAAAATAGAGACAGAGGAGGCAGAAGCAGTAGAGAAGTGGTAACATATATTAGAGAAACCCTTGTGCCAAATCAAAATAACATGCTAATTTTGTTTACAAGCAGCTCAAAACCTATATAGCCTGACATTCCTGGCCTAAGTCAGAAATATGCCATATCATATCAGTATTAAATCAAACGTCTGTATCTATTACATGCTGAGGGAGATTGGAGTTGCTGACAGAGCAAGAAATGCAACAATAGCAGCAGGTATCAATTTCCTACTTGTATATTGGATAAATGTCACACAGGGGATTGATGCTGCATAAAATGAAAATATTGGTTTTGCATGAAAGAGCATACAAAAGAAGAAGGGACTTTTATATTAGCCCAGAGCAACATGCAGAACCTGGTTCAAAATGCCACTGCTCAACATACTTAGGGAACAAAACAAAAGAAAACATAACCCAAACTCTAATAGAATTATGTAAGGACAAGGAACTTTGTTAAAAATAAGCTAAACTGAAGGCTAAAAAGTTTGCCTGGTGGCTATTTAAACATAGCATGTAGGAGTACATTTTCTCTCTCCTCTGTGTATGGACAAAGACTTTGGGAAAGAAAAGATGACAGTTAACAGCAGGATAAAGAAATTTATTAGAAGCAGAAGACTTCCTTCACAAAATAGAAGTTGTGTCCAAGAATGGAAAATAGAAAGGATCATAAACTCTGGCAAGTTAAATGAAAACCACAGCAAGGTCGTACATATAGAAACCCAGCAACAATTTCTGAAGATATAAAGGTCCATCAGTAAGGAGTCTGAAAGAAATTAAGGCACCATGGGACAACAGAAAAAACCTTCATGTGAATAACCTATTAAAAAAGGAGGGTAAATTGTCATCGTCCACATTTGAGGGAGGTCTCTAGTGATGCTTGAGGGGGTTTTGTTCTTGGGCTCCTGCTGTTTAACCTATTTATAAATGAACTGAAAAAGAGGGCATATGGTGAGAAGACAATTTGGTGAAGGCACAAGGTTATTACGCATAGTAGGGGTGAGTTTCCTTAACTCTTTTCAGGCTAGATGAGTATTCTGTTGAGGCGTCAGTGCAAGCCTGTACTGATCTCATGCTCTTCGAAAGGCCTGGAGAAAGCCAAATGATCATGAGAGATGTTAAAGGAGAGAAGAAAGGAAGATCAATGTCAAAAGGTCAGGAATGTACAGATAGGGTACCAGAGGAGGAGGCACCCCTCCCTGAAGACATCTGAGGATCCAGCGGACAGTTGCCATTGATGCTGTGCTGTGAGACTTCAGAGGAAAAGGGAATGGATATAGGCACCATGGTCACCAGGACTCTTCACCAGGCTTCCTCTTTCTTCTCTGGGGATGGTGAGGGAAGTTGATCAGGAAATCCCATGACTCAGTGGGACCACAGATGGGGAAGGTATTAAAAAAACCCCAAACCAGAGGTCTGGAAGGCGCCAGGAAAGGGGCTACAGCTTGGCACCTTTGCTGTGTGTACATGGCTGGGTCTCTGGATGGCACGCAATGGTCAGGGCATCCTGTAAGGCTTGCTGTCAGCACAGGCTGCTCCCAGCAGGAACTCCTGACTTGCATTCCCCGTGGGCCACGGAATCAGCTGGGAGTACAAGGTGACCTACTGGGATCCCTAACTTCTTCCAGAGTGAGAGGTCCCATAGAATGTGTCTAGGGAAGTTGTACAGGCAAGAGAAAAGAGAGAAGAACACCAGGAGGAGTAAACATTTCCACAGCATGATTTGGAGGCAGACATGCTGAACTTTGGACCTCTAATAAAACAATGCCCGGCTGTGTGCAGCAAGGAGATGCAAGATCCAAGGACCTCTGCAATGCAGGGGCTATATGGGGACTACTGTTGCAGAACTGAGTAGAAATGTCAGGAGCAATAATCTGCTCTTTACCTTCTGGAGAAGGCAGCATGGATGACTCCACATGTAGGGCAAGCAATGTAGAGTACACTGAAATCTGCAAAGATTTCTGTTCCCAGGTCTGGTGAGACAAGCACCAACTACCAAACTGATGAAAAAGAGGATCCAAGACCCTGTTAAAAATGAGATTTCAATGTGTGTCTTCAGTGGATACTGCAGTTTGAATACAGCACCTTGGGCTGCTTGGCTACCTGACAGCTCCCTGCCTGCTGCTGCAGACAAGATGCTGGACTAGGTGCAACTTCAGTTCAGCCTTATCCTAATTCTTACAGTCGTGTGTATAGACTTGAGATAATCTCTTGCTCCCTTCTTGCTTAAAGGCAATTCCTAAACTCCCAGGCCAAGCATATCTAAAGAGGTTTCTGATTTTGGATGCCTCCATTTTGGATCTGTTCTTTGGGTCACACTTCAATTTCTACATGAGTATGTAGAATGCTTAATTATGCTTAATTCCTACTTTGACAAACAGGGCTGGCACATCTCAAATGGCTCACTCCAAAGTCCAGGCATTTCAGAGGACTGGCTGTTTGTGTATAATTAATTGGGTGTTATTTATTGAGCTGGCAGCAGCAGACAGTCTGTAGTACAAAGCTCTGTGCTCCCCACCAGGTCACAGTTCCAGTGTTTTGGTTTCTCGGGGTTGCTGGATCGTCACTGTTTAAATAGCAAAGGCAGTCCCTGACCCAACATCTGCCATAAAGGGGCAGAGAAGAGAACTTGTCCTTAAACTTTCCTCACTCTAGTTTGTGAATAATCTACATACCTCTCATTAGCTGCAGCCTGGAAAGCCTCAGTTGCTTTTACTTGCTGATGTGGGCAGCGTCAAGATCGAGGCATGACAGGAAAATAAACACTGTGGCTGCAGCTCTGCTGAGCCCCTAAAAATACAAGACTGCTCTGCTTTTGTGGCTGTGGATTCTTCTGTCACTGTTCCTTCAGCTGACATTGCAGTGTTACACACAGTATATTATTTAAAAAGCAGTTGTCTGCTAAAACAAGCAAAAGGCTCCTTGTCTGCAAAATATAGCAAAAGGCTTCCAGTTTTGCTAGCTGAACTGAAGCAGACAGTTTTTATTGCTGCACAGGAGATTAATAAAAATAAATAAACAAACCCCTTCACCAGAGGCTTCCCAACATCCATGTGGATGGACCTTATTCACAGTGGGAGCTTAAATGCAGTGGAACAAATGATATTTGATAATCATATCCCAAATACAGAAAAATCTGCCTTGACAAAAATGCTAAATGCTGTTTTGACACCTTTGTCTTTACCTTTAAACCTTCATTGTGGAGAGCTCTGTATTCCTTGTAGACACCTAAGGTTTTGTTTTTTCTTAAATGCTGTGCTCCCTGATGAACACTCGCACAGGGAGAAACACATGAAATAAGCATTCTTATATATTTTGCAGCCGCACACTGGAGTGAGAAATCAGGGAAACTCTGTTGCACAAGTATCTGAGGGATGTAGTACCTACCTGGTTCAAGGAAACAGGATTTGATTCCATGAGCAGCATTTCCAAGGCTCTGTCAACACTGAAAAAAATATACAGTCTTGACTGTTTAACCTTATCCTATGAACCCATCCCACATCCTTGTGCTTCTAGCTTCATTTCCCACAGAGAATGAAATTTCTGTGATCATGCCATCTGGCTGTCTATCAGCCAGTATGTTCTGAACCTGCTTTCTATCAAACTGACAGAGGGATCGAGGCTCAAAGAGAATTAAGTGCCTATGAAATTCATGAAAATCAGCAGCTGGGTCAAAGATGAAGAGCCAAATGAGTGCCCTTGCTAAGGGAAAGGTAGGCAGAACGCAGCAGTTTTACACACTGCTTGCTAATGTCAGTCATCACGTGTGCGGTTCTGGACTCACCAGAGCAGATGCTGCTTCTTCCTCAGTGAGATCAAGGGCTCACAGTTGCTGTCGAGAGTGGTGCAGGTGAAGGAAGGAGAGCAAAAGGCAACAGGACACACTGTACAAAAGCAGATCTCATTAGGTCTACAGAAAAATGCATTTAATGATAAACTTCCACTTATTCACGTAACTGTGCAGCTCCTGCAGTTGCTGAGGGCCCTCAAAGATGTGGATCTGTTTCTCATGGAGAAGGCTGACAGGCAATCACTGCCTCTTCACTCCCATACCCAGACCCATGCCACAGAGCTCCCATTGCTTCCACTGCTCAGTGAAACTCAAAACAAGTTCCAGGGCTCTGGAGACAATAGGCTTGATCTTTGAAACCATAGAAAATATATTAAAAGTTAGGATGGAAAGTACAGCCGAGTTCAAAATTTCCCTAAAGAAAAAAATCCCTACCAGGGAAAATTTAGAAACCAAATTATTTCTCCTTCCCTAGCAAAGGGAGTTTCAGCTTTTGTTTTTTGTATCTTGCTCTCCTGCTTCACACAGTGTGCTGTGGAACAGCAGCTGAGCTTGCAAATACTTCTGGAGGAAAAGGGCTGTTTTGCTTGAAGTTATGCCTGCCCTGTAGGGAAAACCCGTGTATTTTTAGGAGTCCTGTATTTTAACTAACTGAGGAAGAATGTTGTTTAACATCACCTTGGCAAGTGTGTGTAGCATGTACGTTTCCCAGTGCTGAAGCCCGGCCCTTTATGCTTACCTTCTGTGTGGGCAACCTTGTGACCCCAGCCTCAGGCTTGCCACAGCCGTGCTGGCTGCTGCTGGCCAGGCCACCAGGGGAAGGACTGCTGTGGGCTGACCCACAGTGGGGGCAGGAGGGTGCTGTGGTTTGCTCGTGGGGGTTTCCTCATGATGAAAAGGGAGACAGAGAAAGGTTGCGCCTCTTGATGGGTTTATGACGGGTAAACATGTCGCTCTGCAGGACTCACAGGAAGAGGCCCTTGGGTGAAAGCTGAGTGCCCTTCTTGGAGATCAGCTTGATGTGTGACTGACTCATGAGGGCAGAAAAGCCATCCTTTTAGTGAAGAACAGATGTGAAATACATTAACTGGAGCCCTCTTCTCACTAAGATTTCCTTCAGCAGTGTGTCCCCCTTCTATCTTCTCAAGGACTCTATTGAGAAAGAAGTGATTCTCTTTCACTCTTAAGAGATCCACTGGGGTTTATATTTCACTTGTACTTTCTAAGTAATAGATTGAGGTACTGGTCCTTGAAACTAGAAAACATAAAGAGAAAAAATAAAGCTTAGAGCCTGTTCTATTTACCATTATGGTAAATAAAGATAGAAGCAAAAAAGAAGCTTAAAAAATACGTGGGCTATTTCAACAGTGAGGCCCCCAGTGAAATTGCTATCTGACTTTCTTCACAGAACAGACTGGAGTTTACAAAAGTGTTACCCACCCACAGCATTTACCCATCTGAGTAGGACTTTTGCATGGTGAGGATTTGTCAGACTGATTTCTCCTCATGAAGTTTTCTAGAGGTGATTTGGATTTAGGGTACCCAGACTGGAGTGTCTTCTAGAACCCTGGTTTTCAAAAGGGGCTGGCCATACCTTGTCCACCCATCAAATCTTAGCCCCCCTTTCTGCTAAACAGCTTCTCTCCTTCATGATCTCAGTAGCCTAAAGACAGCAAGCAGCCACAAGGGTTTTCTAAAAATAACATCAGCAACTTTCAGTTTCAGGATTTGTAAATGCTTCTGAAGTCAACCTCGGACTTCCTCAGAAATTCTCCAGGGGTAAACAGCTCTCACAGATCACAGTGAAAGGACTTCCTCCCCCCCCTCCAGATATCTAGAGGGGATGTCCAAATGGCTCCTCTTCTGGGAGCTGCCTTGACTTTTTTCCATAATGAAATTTTCCAGCATATAATTTGTAAAGTTACGTCACTCCAGATGCCTTTGTTTGTCTTGAAAATGACAAAATATGCTAAGATGAGATAATGTTTTACCTCATGTGTGCCTGCCTGCAGACTTAAATGTGTAACTCTACTGAAATACAGTTTATTTGCTCAGCCATGTTGATAATTCCTGTTTAGCCCTTAGCCCCAAGTCAAAGTGTTTCCATGGTGCTGTGACCTGAGGTCTTAGATGTGGTTTCAGAAATGTCACATCATAAGGCCCACCTTTGCACAGGCACTGTGCTGATAGAGCTGCAGAGAGAAGGTTGAGAGGGGATTTTGAGCTGACAAGCCCTTTTCCCCTGACATTTTGTCACTCAAGAGAGATTTGCTCAGTGCTGATTTTGATGGCCTTCACACCAATCCACAGTGTCCCTTGGTCAGCCTTAACTCTGCTCAGATCAATACAGAGGTGGAGAAAAAAAAGAGAAAAGGGAGGTGAGTTGCTAGCAGTGCAAGTGCTTGCAGAAATGGGAATGACCTCACAGATTTAAGGGGAGGAGCCGTGGTTCATACATGTAGGGATTTTCCCTATGACGAAAACCCGAGATAAATCTGGGGGATTCCCCAGTCTGCCTTCAGAAATATCACTCAAGAAGCAGTCACAGCTTCACTCGGTTCTCACAGTCCATCTTGCAGAGAGGCACACTCTTGCTGCTCTGTGATCTGAAGCAGTAAAAGCCATGTCCTTGGGAGTCTACGCTCTGATCATCATCCTGTGCAATGGTAAGTGGGCAGCCCTTCAATTTTCCTTCTGGTCTTTCATGTTTGTTTTGTGGGGATATGTTTTGGGAAGACAGGAAGGATTGTGTAAGCAATCTCTTTTAAAGGTGATGTGTACCTGTGCTTTGCAGTTTGGTGCTTGATCCGTGGGACTTCTGTGATGATCCCAGATGTTGCTGTGAGGTGTGCTGAGGAAGCAGTGCTGCCCTGTAGAGCTCTTCAGGACTCCTCAATCTCCTACCAGACAGCATTTTGGTATAAAGTAAGAAAAAAGCCTAAGTTACTTGAGTAGTCTGCTTTGCTTTCCTATGTGATACTGGCTTGTCTTGTACAAAATGGGCTGTTTTTTGCAGAGGAATCCTCCCATTAGTGCAGCAGAGAGAAGGCAGCACTGCAAACCTTTGAGCTGACCATGGGGAATAGGCCTTTTCCATGTCATTGGAGATAGGCTATTGGAGCGTGATTCCCTGAATTGCTCTTGGCCTGCTTTTCTATCTAACTATTGCTGGCTTGTATGGATCAAAATTCAGGTGGTGCCCCATGTACATTCTGCCAAATACTACTCCAAAGAGGAGTCTTCCAGGATTTTCTTCAGAACAAAAAAATGGTATTTGTCTTGCAACATCAATGATGTTGCTCTGGTTTAATCCCCTCCAAATAGGAGATATTTTTTTTTCTTTGAAATAGAAGAACTAAAAAAGTACTTGCTATTCTTTAGGAAGATTTGACTAAAATTTCTTTAGGAAGATAGTGGGGTGGGCATAAGGGCAGGGTGTGAGCAGAAAGCAGACGGAGAGCTAGAAATTCTGAGTTACCTCTTTGTAGTCATGAAGTAAAAATTGCATCTTGACTGCTCTGATTCAGAGTTTCTATCTCCAGAGCAGGGGAGCCCTGCTGACTACCTGTGTACAGGAGGGGTTATAGGACTCAATCAGCTAAAGAGCAGAAAAGTCCCGCTCAGCATTATCGAGATAAAATTTCTCAGAGAGGCAGAATTGCCCAGTGGCAGAAGAGGCTGCTGTTGACTGTATGGCACCGTGTATCTGCATCTCAGTGCAGAGCTTCAGCTTATAGTGAGAACCAAATTAGTGGGAAAACAATGAAGGTTTTGCTCTCCTCCATTCCTCACTCCCAGCCATACACTCCTGTTGCTTATCATGGGCCAGTCCTGGTGGTCATCTCTTAAGTCAACTCTCTGTTGCTTGTTGTAATAGTGGAAAATCAATCTGCGAATAAAGATTTTGTGGGTTACAGAGTTGAATTACTTTCCCATGTGATGGTAGAGCAATGGAAGGGAAGAGGAAAAAACCTTATTTATGGGTGTTGAAAACTCTTAATTTATCTCTGCCAGAACCTCAAGCCACAGCCTTGGCTTCCTCAGCAGTTCGGTTAGATACACTTCTAAACTCATTTCCTACAGTAAACCAACAAAATGTTTGTTATTAGATACAGCTTCTGAGGTTGAAACTTGCAATGCATCTGAATTTCATTGCTGGTACAACAATGAGCATCTGCCTACAGAGTAGATGACAACTGCACCTCAGAAGAGCTGTTTTGAACATCTGCTCACCCACGTGCAGCATCTTTTTCCAAACTGTTGAACTAAGCCCAGGTGGTAGACAGAGAGGAGAGAATAATGCTTTTGCTTGAACTTTACTATGGGATATGGAATATGAGTCAACTTACTCTTTTTTGTTTTCTGCCTCAAAAGCTGGACAAGGATCTATATTTTCTGTCCAGATGCATGCTAATTATTGAAGGCTCCCTTTCTCCCACCGTGTTCAGGAAGGGCAGGGAGCTCATGGAAGGCAAACCATGCTGTCTGGTGGACCTGAAGGAGTTGAGCAGAAGTGGTAGGGGGTGGGGAGGAATAAACAGAGAGGCTGACTGGATCTCAGAAAAGTCTCCCCCATGGCAGTGTTGGAAGTCAAGAAAAAAAACCAGGCTGAAGTTTTTTAAAAAAAAGGCTGCAGAAGCATGTGCTTCCCCAAGTTCAGCGGAAGCTGGGAGGGCCAAGCAGCAAACAGCAGCCAAAAGCCATTCGCTGATGAAGTATAAGGAAAGCCTATTAACCCAATTCTGTGTTGCCTCGTAGCTCTTTGCAGTTCCACCTGGGCACAAAGTGGCTGCACATGCACAGGAGGTTGATATTTAATGATGCCTTTTGTGGGGGCCCTCTCTGGTGCTGCTCCCTCTTGCAGCAGTCATGCTGTCACAGTCTAGACTGCCACTGCCTGTCCCCTGCCTTGCCCCTTCAATCTCTACTCCCTCCATGGTCTCCTTGCTCTTCCTTGCTTCAACTGCTTTGCTCAGGAAAAGACTGGTTTTCCAGTGCCCAGCATGACAGAACCTCACTTATTTTCTCTGCTGACGCAAGAAGTAACAAAAGCTTAGCTGTTGTCGGCTCTTGCCACAGTCCTCAGGGGCTGATGGCACCAACCATGGTACTGCAGTCTTCTGTTTGCTAGTCCTGTGAGAGAGGTGGGGAGTGGGGACAGGCAGGCGGTGACACCAGCCCAAGCCACAGTTGCAGCCATATTAGGAAAAGCAGAGCACCAAATCTAAAAAGCCCAACTCTCCATGGGGAAAAGCAATCTAGGATCAGTGTTTTGTGCTGAACAAGCAATACTTCTACTTGTGGGGCTAGCTAAATAGGCAGCAGCTTGAAGATCATTCTCTTCCCCTCTCTACACTTCGGCTCTGTGCTGCTCTACCCACTCAACACTGCAAAGGAGGGTGAGGGAATGGTGGAGTGTGACTGGGTTACCCAACACAGGTAATTACTCTGTTATTTAAAAACAACTACTGAAGGATTAATCAATAAACACCACATATAACCCCAAAGGACTAATTAAAAGGTAATTCCAACAAATTGTATGAAATTTCAGGATGTAAAGTTCAAGCAGCTGTTAGGTGAAATCTTTTGTATGAGGTCACTTTGAACTGTGAAGTAAATGCAAGCAATTAACCTTTGCTTCTGTTGCTTTAAAAAAAAGATGGTGGCAGTGTTACAGTGCTGCTTGTGCAGCTGTTTGCACAGGGAAAACGTTCTGTGAGCAAACCCCTCCTTCCCACTGGCACCTCTGTGTGCTCAGACCAATTAAGGGCCAGTTTGTTACAATCTGCTAAAAAAACCAGTTGTAATTTAAAAGTATTTGCTGTATAGAGAAGTAATTGTCCAATGGAGTTAATATTCTGGTGTCAAAATCCATCTGGGTGTAAAAAAGAAGGTTTGCATTCAATTCCTTTGCTTTTGCTAAGGTCTCATACTGCAAAAAATAAGTATGGATGTGTTTGACCTGCTCTGCATCCAGAATCATCGTAGCTAATTATTCTCATGCAGGATGTCACCTGTGTAAGTAGTTCTGTGCAGAATCAGGACTGCAGTCAGTCAGCTCAGACAAAATGATTTTTACTTAAAAATATATGAAGTAGGCTGGCTGAACACACTGAGGAGAAGGTAGAGCACCAAGTCCTCTTCTAGCCTGGTGCAGCTGTCATTCCATTCACTATGAGGCCATGGAAAAAAATTAATAATGATGATAGTCTTAAAGTGTGATATGTTTTTAGGAGTGCTGGGCAGCCTGCATGCCATAAACCCATATATAGGCAGCATGGAAGTTTGCCAGCTGAGAACTGAAAATAGGTCTTTTTTGCCTAAGCACCCAGGCACTGGGAATTGTCTGTGGAAATGCTGGTATGAATCTCTACAGCCCACCTACAAGACAAGAATCTGGGTAATGAAACTTTACTTACCTTTCTGCCTCATAGGGCTATTGAAAACTGAACAGTTTCTCTTTGTGGAGTACATTGAAAATGAGAACTACTTCATAAACCCTCATAATTATCACTTTTATCCAGTTTGAAAATCAAGTTTAAACACACACAAATGAAGTCTCAGTGGATATTACACTATTTCCTTCATGTGATAGCCATAAGAGTATTAACCTAAAACAAATCTTGAGGAAGAGGAAAGAAGACTGTGCTTCAGTAGAGAGAAAACTGTTAACTTTATAGCACTTCCTTGAAAAATATAAAATTGTGTCAGAATAAGAGGGGGAAGTAATATTACAAAATAAGAATAAACATTTTAGACATATAATATTGACTTCACCTTCCTTCAAAGGAAACATCTTTTGCTAAAAGTGCACAGCTGTGATATATTAGCATAGGTAAATATTTGCTAAATTACTTCAGCCAAATTTCTAACCTACACAACCTAAAGAAATACAGTCCAGTGCTCCTCAGACATCAACTCATCCCCAAGTAGCTTCATCACATTGATTGTTTAGACAGGAAGGGAGCAGTGAAAATGATTTCATGACCAAAACAATTCTTTTGTCTGACATGAGCTAAGGCTGGATGCCCTTAGCTAAAAAAAATCAAACCAAGCCAAACCAACTAAACAATAAAGAGTCTGTGTGAGTGAGTCAAAGGGCTTTTCCAGGTGGCTCATGTGACACACGTAGTTCCTTCACTGTTGTTTTGGGGTTGGGTTTTGGATTGTCTTTCCTCATTTACCCCCCCTCCTTTTTTTTTTTTTACAGCACACTCAGAGTTCACTCACATGTGCCCACAATTTATGTCTGTTATTTTCAAATTTAACTTTGGTATCTCTACATGACACTGTATAGGAACCATATGGATGCACCTTTAGCACTAATCGAATATGGAAGCGTTTTTATGCTGAAAAATACACCTATAAAGCAGTTTCAGCTCAGTTGTGTTTCATTATATGTTGGCTATTGGGCATTGCCAGAATTCTATATATTTTTCTTCAGAAAATAAATTCCTTCTGGCTGTATGTAGATTTTTAGCTCTCTGTAACAGTCAGAAATTTCAACTTGGCCATTATGCCTGGTATAATTTTAAACAAAACCATTTTTACAATTATTTCACCCTTACTAGAAAATAATCTGATGTTTTATGTTCCACTTTTAAACTGACATCAGTTTTGGACCTCAACCATTTTTGCTGAAATGAAATTTTTTTTTTTTTTATGGGAAAAGTGGTTTATATTGGCACTTTGATTTACCTGGAAGACAGTATGCCACCTTAGTGTGGGAAAAATTTGATGAAAAAAGGTATTTAATGAGAGCTGAGAACATGAGTTAATGTGAGAACTCCTCACTCTCACATGTTCATGATAAAATTAAATATTAATTGATTAGTTGGTTGTTAGCACTACAGCATGGGTGAATTGCCATTTTTTTAGGGTACTACCATGTAGTGCTGTAGCAGTTTTCAAAACAGTAGCTAAAACCTATCCAGCTAGAACTGGATAGAGCAAACTGTTCCTTCTCCTTCTTCCACCTTGTTTTTAGTTCTCTGAAAAATAAATGTTTCCTGAAGAGCACTTAAATTTTCTGGAGGTCTAATTATTCTACCTATTTCTCATAATTCATCCAGTCAGAGAACAGAAATATATCAGCTCAGTGGTATTTTTAATCAAACATATCCCATTTTAATATCCACTGTATCCCCACCACTGTTCTTATCATAAAGCTCCACGCTAGGAGAAACTTAATAGGAATCAGTCAATTGACTAGAGGATATGTGTGGGAAAATCACAACCCTCTATGTGCTTCCAAGATTTTGGGAACCAGAATAACTTTCTGTTAAACTCTCTAAAAACCGACAAAGTAGAGTTGTCTCCTCAAGGCTGTGTCCAATTTAGTCCTGAATATTAAGTCCTCAAAGGATGGAGATTCCACACCCTCTCTGGGGAGCCCATTCCAGTTTTCAACCACCCCTACAGTAAAAAGGGTTTTTCTTTTGCTTAAGTGGAATTTCCTGAATTTCAATCTGTGCCCATTGCCTCTTTCTTGCCTCTGAAGGCTGCTGAGAAGAGTCCGGCTTTAGTTACTCTATCCCCCTGTTAATCAGGTTGAATCAATGCTGGTAAGATGATCCTGAGCCTGGTCTCCTCCAGGCTGAACTCTCTCTTCCACCTTCTGCTCGTGTCAGGTGCTCCAAGATATTATTCATCTCTGTGCGCCTTCGCTGGACTCCCTCAGATACGACCATGTCTGTCTTGTCCTGGGAGCCCAGCACTGAACCCAGCACTCCAGGGTGTGCCTCAGCAGGGACTGAACAGAGGGGAAGGATCATCTTACTTCAGCATCTGCTGAAGATATTCTGCCAGGTGATTTCTGAAAGTCTGCCACAGACATTGCTGAAGGACAATGTATATGTGACATTAAATGTAAACTCACATTTCTTCAGTTTTTTAAATTTTCATAATGGGGTAATTTTATGCAGATAGGCAGATTTATGTTGCCAGCTAGTCTCTGTTCCCCAGCAAAATTCTGGGGGAATTAACCCCCAGCAGTCTGCATGGTAACAAGGCATGTTTTATGAAAATAGATTTAGTAGAATTTTCTACCTGTCCCCACACAAGTCATCATTTGCCTTTTGAATTTTGGTAAAGCCATTAGCAGCAAACATGGGAGCAGGAACGCCCCTCCTTCCTTTTCTCCTCCATTTGGAGGCGGAGAGCAGGGGAAGCTGGCATGCTGCAGTTTGCTCAGTAGCGAGGTGTAAGGGAAATGAAACACAAATTAAACATGTGAAGAAAAGATTTTTTTTCACTGATTAAAGAGGATGGTCCCTACACAAGTGGATCGCTGTCTCTGGCAGCGCTTGCTTTGATCCCTCTAAGCTTGTGTGGAATTAATTAGGTAAAACCCCCAGCATTTACCTTGGGCTGTGGTATCACCTGGAGGACACTTGGCATGAATTAGAGCTGGTTTATCATAGAAGCTTGAGCCGCAGTATGATCTGTCCAGTGAGAGTCTGCCAAGTAATTCACAGGAGGTGGCAAGCAAAGTGGCATTTTTGTAATTTTAATTAGGTTTGGGGTGGGAAAGAGGTTATCTTGAATAGAGCAAGAGGCAGAATGATGACCTTACTGAACATCTCATGGACTTCCTTTTATACGGCTGGGATATGAGGATGCACTCGCAAATTTGCTCAGATGTTTTATTGCTGCGTAGAGAATTTGAAAAGGGAGAGGGNGCAGTAGATAAGATTGCTGTGGAAAAAGGCTTGGTTCAGGCATCAGAGAAAAGGTTGCTGTGACCTCTGAGTAGGGGCGTATGCACTGCCTGCAGAGGCTGGAAAAATGCCACCAGATGTCTCTGCAGCCTAAAAAATGTTGGGATGCTGCTGGGCACGCAGCACCCCTGCAGACTGCCTTGCCTGCCCTTGCCCTTCAGTAAAGAGAAGATTTAATGGAGGAAGAAAGGCATGCAAACCCTGGATTAAACCTACACATACGACCCCTTCCTCCTCCTCCTCCCCAAGCACAAGGTTCACAACCCCCATCCAGGTCACTAGTGGTTTCTCTGCAAGTGAGGGAGCCAGATTAGGCCACAAAGTAACTTTTTGTTCTTGTTTTGGGAAAAAGCATGTTAGTGCAGTTTCATGACACTGGCTTTGCCTTACACAGAGAACATCTAAGGCAAAATTCTGACAGTCTTGTCTGCAGGGTCACCATCGTGTTTGCAACAGCAACCAAGCACCTTAAAAAGCTTTGGAGGCAATAATCAATCCTATCCCTCACTGCTCCCAAGAAATAGGAATGTTAAATCATTTACCCAAAATCTCACTTGGAATCAAGTGCATGGTCAGGCATGGGATGCATGGACTTAATTGAGTTCTCCCTTACAGGAGCAGTGCTGATTGCAATTGCATACAGAAAGATCAAAGTATTTTGTCATTCCCAGATCTCAGCCACACCACTATTTACCACCCAAGACAGCAATTATTTATGCTGCCAGTAAATGAAAGGAAAAAACAAAACCAAAAATCCCTAAACAAATCTAATTTTTTGTGTGTAGCTCAGACCTCCTACCTGCAATTTAGGGCAATGCAAAGGGCAGCTAGGCTGGTTCCTTTTATTGCCCTGGGGGCAGTTTTAAATTTCACTGAGGAAGAGGGTGGTAAGGGAAGGGAAAGTGGCAAAAATTAGATCTGAGGGAGGTCAACTATATCCACTTAACTGCTATTGACCTAGTTGTAACCAGAGCTGAGCCCAGCCTGGGTATTGGAATTCCTCTGGCCACACCTCTGACAATGTGGAAGGCCTGAAAATACCTAAATCCCTGTAGCACAGTGAGGTCCCTACAGCCTGAAAACCACCATACAGACGGCTTGTCTTGTTGCTGCTTGGGGCTGAGTGTAATAAGAAAGAGAAGCTGGGGTAAATTTACTGGGAGATTAAGGGGAAGATTCTTCCCTCTGTCAGGGTAAAGTGTGGAAATCCCCGGGAAATTACTGCTCTGTGTTTCAGTTGATGCACTAAAAAACCCAAAACCTTTCTGAGAAAGAATCTTTACAATTAAGGAAATCTTGTGCTTTAGTCTCATTCCTCAGTTCCTGAAAAGTTCCCCAAACTGCAGCTTGTTTTACACCATTTTAGGCTGCAAAAATAACAGTGTATAAGGGAGCATTAGACCCATATTTCTCTCCAGACTCTTGAGTGTGCTTTCCTCCTGCAAACACATGAAAGGGAAACCAGATACTCCTAGCCTCAGTATGGGAAAGTTGTGTTAATTTTAATAACTTACAGTGTAACTGTTATACCCCAATGCAGTAGCTATGCTGATAGAAAGTAAGCACCAACATATGACCCAAAAATGTGTCTATTAAAATAAAATAATAATAATAAAAAAGCCTTGGCTTACATTAGTTATACATTTGGCTGAAATGCTGAGCCTTGAACTTATGAGCTGGCTGTGGCTCTGCTGGTCCACAGAAAGATTGAATTCATTACTTAGGAAACTTTTATGGAGGGCATGCTGCCTTGAATCCCAGGGAGCAACTTCGATGAGTAAGAATGGACACAGGCTAAGTAAAACTCTTCTTCCATCTTTCAGATAACTTAGTGATTCCTCTCTTCTTTGTGGTTCCCAGCCAATTGTCATTTTCAGTGCATCCTATTGCCCCGCAGTATGAACTGTTCTGGGAATACACTTCATTCCTCCAGCAGCCTCATAGCAATGCCAAGGAATGTAGCTCTTCTGGTTACAATTAAGAAATTCAACATACAAATGCTCCCCAAGTGCACCAGAACCTGCTTGTGACCTTCACGCAACTGAATCTGAAGGAGTCGAAGCATTTTTTTGTTCTTTGGTTCCAATCATGAGTGAAAGGGAGGGAAGTGGCGTAGGGGGAAACCTCCATTCCTCCAGAGAGGCAGCGTGGTTTCAGGGGTCAGCTGCATAGAAACTGGCACAGGAAGGTGCAGTTTCCAGGGCTGCATTCCCACAGGGAACTCTGGGCTGCGGAGCCGCTGGGAGGATGCCAGCCTGTGCTTGGCAGAGCCCTCGTGCAGTGGCACACTTGCTGGGTTAACAGGTTTAATTGTCACCACTTCATGGCAGAAGGTGTGCTGGCAGGGCAAGCACAGGCAGCAGTGGAGCCTCCCTGTCTGCTGCTGTGCTCTCCTGGGCACGTCTGGTCCCCAGAGCCACCACTAAGCACCTGGGTAGGGCTGCCTCTTGCTGCCTCTGCTCCATCCCCATGGACTGTCTCTCACGGTCTGAACTCTTCTGGGGCTTCTGCATAGGCCCACTGAGAGCAGACTCTACCACTGCCTTCTGTCATGTTGCTGTCCAGGTGAGGCAGCTTAAGGAGTTATTACAGAATAGTTCTATAATTCCTATTTATATCCAGAGTCCATTTAAGCAAAACCCCATATACTTTTGGATTGCAAGCATGAATATATTAAATGGATTTGAGGTTGTGCTCCCCCCACCTCTCTTCAGCCTCTGCATTTTCAGCCATAAGCCGGCTTTAAAATTTTCCTTACCCTAAAACTGAGGATGACACTGTTGCCCAAGAAGAGAAATGTATTTGTGTTTTCCAGATGGCTGGAGACAGTGAAGGAATAGTATGGGAAGTCCTTGATGTGGAATCTCATTACCTTCGAGAAGTTGGGGGGTCCTTGGAGCTCTCCAACGACACATCCCTTTCACTGAGGATCAAAAATGCGACCAGCCGCAACAGCGGGACGTACAAGTGCGCTTTGGGGGGGCAGAACGGAGAACGCAATCTGAGCAGCACAGTCACATTAAAAGTAACAGGTACAGTGGGGAGCTATGACTGTCCCGTGCTCGGTGCAGCATGTCAGGAAGGTAACAGTTTTAAAATATTTTACAAACACCAGAACAATATAACACCTTGCTTTGCATTTTAGGTTGCCCTGGAATAGAAGAGGACAAACTAAAAAAATACAAAGGCGAGCTCTTCATGCTGACTTGCCTTGGGATTTTTTACTTACTGCTCATCTTTTTTACTTGTGTAAGTAATTCCCTTTCTCATAAACAAAGCAACAATACCAACCAAAATACCCCTGCTCATTTTCTCTGCTAGCACTGGTTTAGCAAAGCTAAAGCTGGTCTGAAGTTGGTGCCCATACTTAATTTATAATTTAACTCAGGTACATGAGGATGGAGTTTCAAAGAGAGAGAACTGTGTCCTGATCTAACTCTGATCTAACTCAAACTATCAGTTATTTTCCTGCACTCTCACTGCTCATTTCTGCTTCCAATTACTTTGTGTAAACTACTAATCAATTTAAGGGCACAGCAACAGGCCTTCTGGTTTAGTACCTGTGAACATCATTTATCCAAGATGGAGGCACAGACCCCTGGAAGCCCTTCCCCACCTATGGAATTGCTTTGTGTGGTGGCATGATGGACATGTCCAAGGCCACCTGCTTTTTGCCTTTGTTTCCACACTGGTAAATTGGTGACAACCCCATTTTTGACAAGCATTTTTGTGAGGTCACGTCTTTCTTGTTAAACAGACATTTTAAAATGCATGGAGAAAAACCTCATGGGGGAGTTCATCCATTCCTTTACTGCTGGCTGGTAGTTCAGGGAAAGGAAGGGAGAGGAGGTACTAGGGAAGCTCACTCCACAGTAAAACTATAGAAAAATTATGCTTTGGGTGCAGTGGCAGTGAAGTCACCCCTTCAGGCAGAGGTCTGCGCCTCCTGGCTCAGAGGAAGCAGGAATCTTGGGTGCCAGTACAGTGCATCACTAGCTGCATTTGTAATAAAAACCAAACCAAAACCAGCCTCAGAATTTTGGGGAGGTCACATTTAACTTTTGCTGCCTGTTTCATATTTGCCTTCTTGTTTTGCTCCTCAGCAGATGAATCATAACTGTTGATCAGAGTGTATCTAATTAGCTGTGCTAAATGTAGCTTTCCATGTATCTTCAGGGAGCAATTAAATTTATGCCTGTCTCTTTTTTAGATTGACAATTCTGCCAGTAATTTGTGCCATTCAGCCTAAAGTTTGATGAGATAAATCTTGTAGGAATTTGTTAGGATGGAATGATGAAGCAAGGATTTCACTCAGAAGAGACAGATGCCCCATGTTCTTCTCAGTGTCCTGAAAGAATTTCAGATCTCTACAGAAATCTCTCTTCCCCTTACATAAAAAAAGTCTCAGATTTAGTGGTGCAGTTATAAAAGGCAGAACTGTGTAGTGAAGATAATCGCTCTGGTGGAATTACGTGTATCTTACTTTTGGATGAGGCTGTCTCAGGTATCAGCCTAGCTTTCATCAAAATTTAATATCAACCTGATCTCACAAGTGAGGTTCATTATTTAAAATGCTTGTTAAGTTCTTACAGGTTACCTTGTCCTCTTCTTTAGTGAAGATTGTGCCTTATCTCCACTAAACTTAACAGTGACATTCACTTTAGAACTGGTTGGCAGGACTGGGGCTTTACTTTGACAACTTGATGAAAATATTTCAGGCTCTGGCTTGTGTTGAAGGCAAATGGAAGCACACTTGCAATAGCTTGATGCAAGGCCTGTTGAGATGAAAACATGAATCAAATATAAATTTCCTTTTTGACTGAGGCTTTTGTCCTATAAAGTTCATTGATTTAGCAAGAAATAGCAGCTTTTATTGGTACTGGGTGCTTCCAGTGACAAACAAATGGGAAAGGCGTAATGAGCTATGGTTAGCAAAGAGAAAAAGGAAAACCTTCAAAAGTTTGTTTTTATTTTTTTAAATTGCCTTTTGTAGGAATTCTCACTTTAAAGCTTTCTTTCGTGTTTTCTCTTTTAGACGTGTCTAAGAAAAGAGAGTATGTCTCCCAATTATCAAAAAACCAGACCAGATATGAAGCACATGCTCACCCTCATCAACATACATGAAATAACAACTTTACAGCATTTAAGCAGTGACAGCACTTGCAAAAATGAGCTTACTTCAAGTTCTGTCTAAGTTGATGCTGGTGGGACTGTGGACTCATCAGTAAACACAAGCTGGATGGCTGAGTGGTATGGAGAGGAAATAAATGATAATATATGGTCTCTTCAGAACTGATGTATGTCCAGTACAATACCAATATGTGGCCTCTTCAGCCTGAAAGCACAGGTACCTTGTCAGTGATCTGCTTGTGCTGGACAAGCCTTTGACAAGCACTGTTATGCACTATGGTAACTTTTGAGAGTTAGTCAGCCAAGAAATACCTTTACAGCTACACAGCATGTTACAATGCTGTTATGAGGTTGGTATCAACTTTATTTCACTCTGCTGTGAAGCCCTCTTTTTCTGAGAAAGAATATGCTTCTAACATGAAGACTGAGTTATAGGGAGGCCATGGCTGCACAAAGCCAGCCGATGAAGCTCTTCGCTGGACTGATATCTCCCACCTTTCCCAAGCAAATAGAGCAGGTGCTGTGATATGAAAAGATAAGTGTGTAGGGCTGTCTCTGCTCTGAGCCTGATCCTGGATGGAGTTCCTTTACTGCAAATGACATGTAACTCATCATGTGATGTTCAAGTAGACTGAAGAGGTAACTTCATGCTCTTGCACTGGATGGATCAAAGCAACATCCACTCTTAAGTCTTAAAGTGAGACAGGCTGAGAAGGAAGAAGATTTTCTCAAAATCTTTCTGGACTGAATGAACTTTTTATCTCAGCAGGAGAAATAGGGACATTTTCCAGATTAATCTGTAGGAAGCTTCAATGAGACTGTTAAATAAGAATGAAGAAGACTGTGATATTAAGGACACGTGAGGATGACTTATTGTGTGGTTTACAGAACATGGAGTGAAACGTATGCTGTCAGTCAAGTTACACAAATGAGGACCAAAACCATGGCTTGGAAGAAATCAACTAACCATGTCTTTGGGATGTACTAAGTTAGCTAAGAGGTACAGGAATGGAAGATGGGACATATGAACTTTTGGCGTTGGCAGTGTACGTGTGTCAAAAAAGGACATGAGGAAAGCTGAACTCAAGCACATGCACAATAAAGGGGAGAGAAGATTTGTTCTTTTAGACCAAAGTGCGAGTGATCCCAGGCTCTGAGTCCAAGGAACTTCCATCTATTGGACTGCTAGTGCAGAAGGTGAAGGAAGAGGAGTCTAAAGTGACTGTGGTTGCTTATGCCATAATGTCAGAATTTGAGCCCGAACATCTGAACTTGCACATCCTGAGGAACACAGTCTTAAAAAAATACTTCAAGAACTGACTGGCAACATTAGAATTTTTAATGCAGTTTGGAATTCCAGGCTGTTAATAAAAAGATCTTTCTGTAATCCTTTGACTAATTTTGAAGTGTTGATGGGAAGAAAGCTGTACATCACTCAGTGCTGGCTCTGTGAGCAGGGTAGATGCCTGCATTGCTGGAGTCCAAGAGGCTCCTGACCAGAATGACTTCTAGTTACAAGGGATATTCAAATTACTTAAAACATAAAAAGTAATGCCATGTTGCTTTTTTTTTTTTTCTGTAATTTTTACATTTAAATGTGTGTAGGATACTTGAAATAAAAACTCAGAGATAACCTATCATTTGGTTTTGTGTGCCACATATGGCAAATAAACCCAGAAAAACTCGGTATCAATTGCATTTTATTTTACAACTAGCATAATTATATCAAATAAGATAGAGATGTGATTCAGCCTCTTCTGCAGGAAAAAGCATGTATGTGTGTATAACTGATTAAGGAATGGATAATTTTATGCACTTCTAAGGATCTAACACCGTTTGAATTTTCATCAAAATTTCACTTTCTGTCCAAAGTACATTATAAAACACCTGTTCTCTTCCAAAAGGCAAGTCATTAGGGTGTTTCAGTCTGCCCACAATCACTTTTAAACATGGCCCAACATCCTGTGTGTTTAGGAGGCAAAAAATATGAACTGAAGGCATATGTGTTTCTCCATTTAGTCAGAAAGACTTATTACCCAACAGTCATAGTTTGTTGGGGTTTATTGTCATACAGTGCTAAGAGGTTGGAATGGGTCTTAAAGATCACCAGGGGCAGGCGCACCTCCCACTACATTAGGTTGCCCAAGGCCATATGCAGCCTGGCTTTGAACACTGTCAGGGTTGGGGCCTTCACAACCTCCCTGGGCACCCTGTTTCAGGGTCTCACCATCCTCACAGGAAAACATTTCCTAATCTCTAGCCTAAATTTCCCCTCTTTCAATTTGTACCCATTAATCCTGTCCTATCACTACAGTTCCTGATAAAGAGCCCCTCTTTGGCTTCCCTGAAGGCCCCCTTCAAATACTGGAGGTGCTATGAGGTGTCCACAAACCCTTCTCCAGGCTGAATACCCCTAATTTTCTTAGCCTGTCTTTGTAGGGGAGGAGCTCCAGTCCTCTTATCAACTTTGTGTCCCTCCTCTGGACTGCTCCAGCGGTTCCATGTCCTTCTTGGGACCCCATAGCTGGATGCAGCACTCCTGGTGGATCCAGGTGGGGTCTGGGGTCTCACCAGAGCAGAGTAGAGAGGCAGAATCCCCTCCCTAACCCTGCTGGCCACTCTCCTTTGGATGCAGCCCAGGATTCCATTTGGTTTCTGGGCTCTGAGCACACAACTGTGCTCACATAAGTTTTTTGTTAAATATCACCCCCAAGTCTTTCTCTGCAGGGCTGCTTTCAATCACTTCTCTGCCCACCCTGTGGGTGCGTCTGAGATTGCCAGATCCAGGTGCAGGGCCTTGCACTTTGCTGAGCTTCATGAGGTTTGCATGGGTCCACCTCTCAAGCCTGTCCATGCCCCTCTGGATGGCATCCCTTCCCTCCAGCATGTCTAACACACCATACCGCTTGGTGTTGCCAGCAAACTTTCTGAGGGTTCATGATCTATTCCACTGTCCATGTCACCAACAAAGATGTTGAACAGCATTGGCTGCAGTACCGGCTCTGAGGGACACCATTCGTCACTGGACAATGACCAGTTGACCACAACTCTTTGTGTGTGGCCATCCAGACAGTTTTGACAGTTTTTTATCCACTGCATGGTCCATCCATCAAATCCACATCTCTCCAATTTGGAGATGAAGATGTCGTGTGGGACAGTGTCAAATACTTTGCGTAAGTCCAGGCCGACAATGTCAGTTGCTTTGCCCCTGTCCACCAACATTGTAGCCTGATCACAGAAGGACACCAAATTTGTCAGGCACAATTTCCACTCTGTAAAACAATGTTGGCTGTTATCAATCACCTTTTTGTTTTCCATGTGCCTTAGCATATTTTCCAGGACAATCTGCTCCATGATCTTGCCTGGCACAGAGGTAAGGCTGACTGGTCTGTAGTTCCCTCAGTCTTCTGCTTTCCCTTTTGTGTTGATTTTGTGTAGCCTGGTTTTTGGTAGCAGGGGGGCCACAAAGATGGCTCCTGCAGGAAACTGCTGGACGCTTCCACTATATCCAGCAGAGACAATCCTTGATGGCTCTGAAGACGGACATGCTTCTGGCCAAAAGTGGGCCTGGTAGCACCTCTGTGATGACATATTTAAGGAGAAAATCAAAACAAAATCACGGGTTTTGCTTCTAGTCAGAGAAAAGGAGGAGGTGAAAACATGTAAGACACCAAGGTCAGTGTAGAAGGAGGGGCAGGAGGTGCTCCAGGCACTGGAGCCGAGATTGCTCTGCAGGCCGTGGTGAGACCATGGTGAAGCAGCTGTGCCCCTGCAGCCTGTGGGGATCCACAGGGGATGCAGAGATCCATCCCCAGCCCATGGGGATCCACGGGGGATACAGAGATCCACCCACAGCCCATGGGGATCCACGGGGGTTTGCAGAGATCCACCCCCAGCCCGTGGGGATCCACGGGAGATGCAAAAATCCACCCACAGCCCGTGGGGGAGGTGCCCATACCAGAGCAGGTGAATGCCTGGAGGAGGCTGTGATCCAGTTGGAGACCAAGTAGAGAGAGGGCCCCTGCTTCCAGGTTGGAGCAGCCTGTCCTTGGAGGACTACAGTCCATGGAAACAGTGTGACCCATGCCACAGCAGTTTTGGGAGGACTGTCTGCCCGGGGGGAGTTCATGCTGCAGCAGGTGCAGTTTGGCTGCTGCTCATGAGAGTGGACCCACGCTGGGGAAGTTCACAGGGAACTGTCTCCCACGGGAGGGACCCCACAGTCTCACAGGGGAAGGACTCCTCTCCCTGAGCAGTGGAAGAAAATCTCGGTTATGAACTGACCAAAATCCCCATGCCCTGTCTCCCTGTGCTGTCAGTGGGAAGCAGGGAGGGGCCGGGGGGGAAATGGTGTTATAAGGGCTTATTTTACTTCTCATTATCCCCCTCTGATTCTGCTGGTAATAAATTTCACTTTGCAATTTAAGTTGAGCCTGTTTTGCCTTTGAAGTGTTTTCTCACAGTCCTTATCTCACTCATGAAGCCTTCATTAACTTTTTTCCCTCTCTGTTGGCCAGCTGTAGCAGGAGAGGGTAAGAGAGTGACTCTTGTGGGTGCCAGGCGTTGGGCCAGTGTTGAACTCTGACACCTTTTTTAAAAATTTCTCTTTTTCCAGTCATTGAGGGCTTTACCTGCCTGCCACAATTTCTCAAAAACAATGGTTTAAAAACTTTACCACCTCCCTCAGGACCTGCAGATGATTCTTGTTGAGTCCCATGGACTTGTGCATATTCAAATTCCTTAGTTGGCCTCAAACCTGAGAGGGCTTAGGATTTTCATTTTCCCAGTCCCTGTGTCTGTCTTTCTTGATTTGGGTGATGTGGCTGGAACTCTTGCTGTTGAAGAATGAGGCACAAAGTCATTGAGAACCTCAGCCTTCTCTTTGTCCAGGGTGGCCAGGTCTCCCTGTTTCCTTCTGGAGAGGGCTCACATTATCACTGGTTTTCTTTTGCTTGCAACATATCTAAGAAGCCCTTTCTGTTATCCTTGATATCCATGACCAAATTCAATTCTAACTGGGCCTTGGCTTCCCTAGTCTTGTCCCTAGCTTGCCATACAATTTCCCCGTGTTCCTCCTAGATCGCCCATCCTTGTTTCCTCTTCCCAAAAGCTTTGCTTTTCTCTCTGAGCTTGCTCAGCAGCTCCTTATCATCCATGAAGGCCCCTTGGCATTTTTCCCTCTTGTTGGAATCCATTGATCCTGAGCTTGGAGGAAGTGATCCTTGAAATTCAGCCAGCATTCTTGGACCCCTCTGTTTTCCAGGACTCTATGGAATAGGTCATGCTCTCCTGATGTCCAGGGCAGTGATTTTGCTGGGTGCCCTTCTCACTGCCCTGAGGATCTTCATCTTCACCATCTTGTCATCACTTACAGTGCCTTGGAGCACTGCATTCCCTACCAGCTCCTCCTTGTTGGTAAGCACAAGGTCCAGCATGACACCTCTCCTTGTTGGCTCCTCAATCACTTGCGTAAGGAAGTTGTCTTTGACACATTTGAGGACCCCCTGGGATTTCTTTTGCCCTGCTGTGTTGTCCCTCTGACAGACATTGAGGAGGTTGAAATCCCCCACAAGGACCAGGGATTAAGAGTGTGCAGGCACCCATGTGCCTACAGAGGGCTTCATCCACACCAGTCTCCCGATTGGGTGGCCTGTAGCAGACTCCCACTATGCATCCCTGTCCCTGCCCTTCCCCTTAATCTTCACCCACCAGATCTCAGCGGGCTCCTCATCCTTTCCCAGGCAGAGTTCCAGACTCTCCAGCTGGTCATTGACATATGGGCTACATTCCCTTCTCATCTCCCTAGCCTGTCCTTCCTGAAAGCCTGAAACTCTCCATTCCAAAGCTCTAGTCACAGGAGCCATCCCCACCATATCTCCGTGATGCCGATGTTGTCACCCCCAAGCAGGCGTGTGCACATCTCTAGTTCTTCAAGTTTGTTCCCCATACTCTATGTGTTTGTGTAGAGGCATTTGAGCTAGGCCCTGGATAAAGCCAGCTTGCTGGCTGGAATATCTGGGATGCCTCTGCATTATCTTTTTATATTTTTAAAATATTTTTAAATAATTTTTTTAGGAGCACAGAGAAGAGGAAGGATGGGAAAATTCACTTGAAAGAAATTGATAATCAGTCATCAGCAAAGGCTGAAACACTGTTAAAATTATTTCTTCAGAAGGATAAATAGGATCAGATCAGATAGAGCAGAATGAAAAAAATTGAGACTTTCTGCAAACAACTATGACCATTATTATTTTTCCTGAGCCAAACTGTCTGCAATACAGAAGACTGGGCCTGAGGCATCAACACTGTGAGTCAAATTTCAGGCTTAGAAGTTTCAGGCTGGTTGATTCTGGGGATTTGCTATAGGCCCAGCTGTGCAGTAGAAGTGATCATGTTCAAGGCCCCTTAAATGTGTTAAATTGTTTAGAAGAAGTAAAGCAGAGAGAAAGGCTTATGCCAAGATGCTTCACTGAATCACAAAACTGGAGAGAAACAGGCAACTTCCTAAAGCAATGAAAGTGCCTGCACATCTGGGGTGTAAAGGATATAAAGAAACTTTTGTGGCATTGTAGCTCAAGAACTAACATTAACTGGAATTATTGTGAAGCAGAAAGAAGAATATAAGTTTGTATGCTACGACTCCAGCACTAACTGGAACAAAATTTTTAAAAAATCATGTATTGCCCGACAATCTTGCGCAGAATGAGATACACATGTGTTATAGCATAGTATCTCCAAAGAGAGTGCTTTCCTTGCAGTATGAATCTGTGGATCTAAGTAATGTGATCCAAAAATACTGGCCCAGCTAGCCCAGCATAGAGGGGATGAGCACACGCACACATTCTTTAGACTTTAACACTCCATTATTAAAGAGAACATGCTTCTGTGTTGCACAATCTAAAGGCTGTTTTGATTACATGGGATAATTGCTCTGTTGGACAAAAAGATTTGTTTTATTGTCTACCACTCTTCTTATTATCTGTGTCCCCAGTTTTGTAAAATAATGTAATAGCATAAGTATGTGCCTGAACTGCTCTTGATAGTACTTTCTTACAATACTTTTTAGACTGAACAATTCAGTTTATGTTGATAAATCCATGAGGTGGGAAAACCCATAATCTTTGTTTTATGAATAAAAGCTGGACATCTGGAAAACAGAAATCTCCTGCACAAGTCTAGATCAGAATGAGGGAGATGAGTTTTCCTGACTCTCCTGTGGGTGCCTTAATTACAGGAACTTTCTTGTTATTATTTCTTGCGGGTTTTGTACCTTTTCCATTGATTTTTTCCCCCTGTGGCCTGCATTTTTCTACTGTTTTATCCAACAGAGAACTATCTGTGTTCAAAGATAACAATAAGCATTGTATATGAAATTACTCATACAGAGTGGTTTGTACACTTGTGATTAAGAAATATACAGGGAAACACTGCATCACATGGGGAAATTACCCCAAAGAGAAATCTCAGGAGTCATACACTGGAGCTAAATGAATATCCAAAGTGGCAATGAGGGAAAGCTAAAGGACATAGTCCACAAAATGCTGAGTGTATGAATTATAGCTCTTAGCTAAGCCTGATTTGTGAGGCCAGTTCTTACACAGCAGATAACCCAGGCTGACAGAGACCTTGACAGCACTGCAACAGTAATATTTTCTGTAAAGGCTGGACAGCTTTCAGCCCATTTCTCCTGAGTCGGAGCTACAAGCACACTTATGTGCAGCAATGTGGACTGAAGTAATCCTCAGTATGTGCGTGCCAACGATATAAACAGAATGTGGTTTTTCGGGCACGACAGATGACTCCCTCCCTTCTTTCTTCTGCCCTTGATAAGACCCATTTGAGGAGCTTAAAGAGCTTTTCCCTAGAGCATGAGTCCCCTTTCTTCCCTCTTTCAGTGTGAAGCTGAGCAGTGATGCAGTACAGACAGGATCTGGTTCCAAGTACCGAGCAACTGCAAGTATTTTTGTGACCTTCTCAACCAATACATCTGTCTTTAGGGAACTGCAATTGATTTCTTCATTTCTCCATGTGAAGACAATGCTTCTACACTATGTTACAGTTACACAGATAGGTAAATTGTAAGTGCTTTCCCCACAGCTCTTCTTTAAGTAAATGTTAGTGAAACACTGGTTCGTAGTCTTTTGTGGAAAAAATTGCTGGGGGGATTAAAAAGTTACAAGTAAAAGCAATATGAAAGTTTTTGGTTGATAGTCTGTTCTCTCTTCACTTTGCTGCCAAGACCTGTGTTTGCAGTACTCTGCTTTTCGCTGGCTACAGCTGATATTACTTCTGCATCAAGCTGCGAGGAGTGCTGTTAACTCTCTGGAGCAGTGATGTAAATCCTGAAAAATCCACCAAGGGAATGGGCGGTGGCAAGACCAACAGATTGCTGCAAGGAATGGTGTGTCCTTTGAAGGCTTCATCTTATGTCCCACCCTTTGATGAGTATTCAAACCCTTTGGTGGAAAAGCAGGCTATTGTCCTTGTAGCTGAGTTTCAAGCGCATCTGTTACACTGCCAATGGAGAGCCTGGGCTGACTAAGTGTTTGCTCTGTTACAAGACAAAAAAATCCTAACAAAGCCACAAACCAACCCCATGGACAGATTGAAGGCAAGGGGCAACAACTGAGAGAGGAGACATCCTAGGGGGGGAAAGCAGCTTGCACAAGTCCAGCACAAACACAGACTTTGCTCCCTGCAGAGTCTTTCAGTTGCTTCTGTGAAGGGAGTAAGAACAGCCTTAGTGGTTGGGGTTTACTATGCGTTTGCTTAAAAAAATATTGGCACTGTGAGCCTTAGTTTCCGTATCTATAAATGGGAGCAATTTGGTTCAAGTGTTGCCCTGTGTGAGAGGCAGGGAAACTGGCAATTTTTGCAACTTTTCTGCTTGGAGCTGAAAGGAACTTTTTGCCCAAGTTGTCTTTCAGGGTAGAGTGAACGGCAGGCTTGAGCTGCTGGACATTACTGTTAAGGGAAAAAGATCCTGCTGACAAAAGAAACTGGATTAATAAGGAATAGTAAGAAGAAAAATTCAGGAGTCTCTGTAAAAGTTGGGGTCTAGACCAAGCACCTGTAACACAAATGTATGACTGTTCCCACCCACTCCCTTTGCTATTTTTGTCCCATCTGAATTCCAGCTCTGCCAATTCATTCTCACATCTGTTCTCAGACTTGGTATCAACGCCGACTTAATCACATTCCTTCCATCTACTGAGCTGGAAGTGTAGGGCTATATAGGAGCCAGGACAAATTAACCCCTTCCCTTCATTAGCACCAGCTAGCACCTCTCTTGACAGGTAGCTGCTGGTGTTTGGGTGGGCAGCAGGGTCGGTGGGGCTGCCAGCTCCCCAAGTGGACAGTATGCTGAGCACATTGCTGCCAAAATAGCCTGGCTGGTACACACGGATTACGAGGCCTGGAGGGGCAGCAGCATCTGGGGTTCTGTGAACAGGAGCACAGCCAACAGATCACAGCAGGGCTACCGCCTCAGCTCAGCCTCTCAGACCACACCTAGCTCTGTCACCTAGTTCCAGACCCCCAAAACTGCCCCCAAGGCAGTCAGGGCTACTGTGCTAGTCCTGTGAGGAGAGGCTGAGCAACTGGGGCTTGCTCAGCCTGGAGGATAGATGAGTTTGGGGAGGCCTTAAAAGCAGTGCCCCAGTAAATATGAGGCAGGTATCAAGAAGAAAGAACCAGGCCTTTTACAGTGGTAAATGGTGGGAAGATGAAAGGGAATGAGCATAAATTGAACAGGAGTAGTTCAGAGAGGAATACTGTTTTCCCTTTGAGGCCAACCAAGCAGAGAAACAGGTTTTTACAGAGACTGTTGAGTCTGCATCCTTAAAGGTTTTCAAGACCTAACTGAACAAAGCAACTTGGTCTGATCGCAAAGGTTACCTTGCTTTGAGCAGGAGGTTGGAGTAGAGACTTCCTGAGGTCCCTTCACACCTCAATTATCCTATAAATCTACACTTTTCATGTCAGAGAACATTTATTTATTACTACTCTTCAAGTTCATTGCACTATGAATGGACTACTCGAAGACATCTGCTCTCTGCCAATAATAACCAAAAGTATCTCAGACAAAATTTTTAGAACACAGTATGAAAAGTAGCTGTGGGATAAAAGAAAAAACAAACTATGGACAATTATGCCTCAAAAATTAGAATGCAAGTAAAAAGGCAACAAACTTGATTATTTAAACTCTACTTCTTCACCCACAAGGACAAACACAGAAGGATACATGCTATCAGAGACATTTCTCTGTGTTTTGTTTTTTCTCAATATGAAATAAATCTGATGGTTGCCCTTGCAGGAATTCAGTCTCCAGTACCTTGCATTTGAATTTGCAATGTGTTCATAAAATTTGATGTTTAATAAAGACAGTTTTTGTCTTCATCACATCCCTGAGTCTCAGAACTCTGTGACTGCACATGCACACACAGGGGCTCAAGGAACCAAGCGCATGGTCTCATGTTTTTTTTGTTCTGTGCAGTACTTAACCACACTGAGTTTTACATGTGGATAAAACCAACAGAAATAAATTCCTAACCTGTGTCACACTGTAGAAAAAGAGCCAGCCTCGTGTTTACACAGCCTTTTTCACTGCAGACATCAGGTCTTGGGAACTGCTGCCTTGTGAAGCAGTTCAGCAGGAGGTTCACTGCTGAGGGAGCTGTGAATCTACTTTCCTGGCTGGGAAAGTGGATTCACTAGCTTTTCCTAGCTTCCCCTTCTCCCTACTGTCTCACTCAGATCCAATTCTCAGGCTTGAAACTGTACCCTTAATTTGCCAAAAGCTGAGATCCCAGATCAGATGCTGGGACCTTTGTTCTAGGATGAAAAGCACTGGTCCTGAGGCTACATCTTTTAGCTAAGCTCATTTAAACATGCATGCACCTAAGTTACCCAGAAACTCCTTATTGCCGTCTTTTTCCTAGGGAGAGTAGCAAGCCTATATTAAGGACTATGAAGTGCCCTTATGTTACAGTAAGTGCCCAGGATAAACAGATGATCTGTGTGGGACTTTTGGGAGGACACCTGGTGCCCAAGAAGAAGTGAGAGATTTGTACACAGTAAGAGCTCTTTTGTTAAGTGCAGTATCTACAGGCAAATCAGGTTGCCAGGCCCTCTGTCCTACTTACTACATAAATACAGTCAAGTGGATTAAGATCCAGGCCATTGTCATTGGTTTGCTGCTTTCTACTTAAAAGGACTAGGTAAAGTATTCCTTCCCTTGGGAAAGAAAAAGAAACTATTCACCCACGATACTCCCCCCAAAACACACCCAACATCAGTAAAACAAGACAAGCAGCACTCCTACAGTTCCTAAACAACCAAATTTGGCAAAGTTTGCAATGACCCTAGAATAAGAGACTCTCCCCTCAGTACACGCTTCTTGTCACCTAAGCGGGTGTAAAATCTCCTGGGTTTGTCCTCACACAGCTTCTTTCCATTTCACTCCATCTTAACAGCTGTAAGTGTCTCTGCTAAATTGTTCTAGAACATTTCTACTAACATTTAGCAAAAGGGAAAAAAAAGCCAGCTCGGCTGACAACAACTATCAGTGTATGAAGATTAATCTTTATATAGCATGCAGAACATGGATCTATTCTACATCTTCCAGAACAGCCTGTACTTTGTTTCTACTCCTTCTCAACAACAGCCTTCATGCAAAAAAGAATTAAAATTAAAATCACTGTATTTTAGCATTGCTATGTTAACACTGCTATTCTCTCAGGCTTCACAATTCATGCTGTAGTTGGCAAACTACTTCTCTTTCTGCTAGCAGCACAGGGGACAAGTGGAGCTACTCACTACAAATTCCTAGGAAAGACAAAATACAGCTTTGTTCCACTTTGAAGAAATAGTCACAGGTTACCTTATTAACATCTTGTAGTATAGAAAGAGTTAAAGCTTTTGCCACATTAAATAGCAACACAACCAAACACATGGGAGGCCTACCCTGACATAGACACAATGGCATGGCAAGCGTTAAAGCTTTGTGTATGGCAAATTAGAGCTTTGAAAAACATCTCAGTTGGGAGCAATTTTGGAAATTTTTGAAACATGAATTACTGACTTTTTTCTCCTCCCCTCTTTAAATGGTCTGTGAGGATTGGTCGCCTTGGAGGAAAAAAAAAAAAAGTGTCAACACTTGACATACTCAATCCATCCATAAACGTAAACACGCTTGAACTGCAGTTGAGTTTTTCTTTTACTAAAGAGCATGTGGAAGTAATTACCTGAATGTAGATGTGATAAAGAATGGATGAAATGCAAACCAAATGATGCCTTATTACTTAATATAAAGAGACTGTTCTGCAAGATCAAAGCCGTGCAGTACAAAATGTAATGGGCTTCACTGGAGAGATAGGCTTCGGAGATTTGTTTAAAACACAGATGCATTTTGATGAAATGCTAACTAGACAAAATTAGGGTAAGTTTAAAGAGTTTCCCAGTACCTGATCTTCAATAACATCTTTACTCTCCTCCCGCCTTTTGCTGTTCTGTGCCATTCCCAGATGCTGTGAGGCTGGCAATGAGAAACTTCCCTGGCTTCGTCATGGCTGGGGATGAGAACTACTCTATCCCAAGATGTGGAAGAAATGTCACCATCAGCACCTCCGGCAGACACGGGAAAGACCTTCTCTGTATATTTGCATCAAACCCTTGCACAGCAGACTACCTGTGCCTCAGCCATTACTCTGTGCCCAGTTGCTAACTCAGCACATATTTCTCTGTTGAGTCAATATGATCAGGAAGGGCAGCAAAACAACCTCTCCCAGAGACAAAAATACTGAAGTGGAACAGAAGTCTCAAGACTAATTTTCCTACCATATAATAAAATACAATTCCCATCAAGATCCTGCTTTGTACTTCACCACCTTCTCTGGTGTTAGATTTACTTCTCTATCTCTTTTTAGTGATTTGTATTTTCAAGAAGCTGCATGCAATAAACAAAGACAAGGCATGTTGGGAAAGTGGGGTAGTGGTTTCTGTATAATTCCACAATAACATCTGAACTTGTTCTCTTGCCTTGCCTTGTCTTCCCTCCCACATGCCTCCACCCTCCCCCTGCCTGGGAGCTGCTGCTTTTTGCTTTTGCCCAAAAATGTTGTTTCTGATCATGTAGATTTGATCATCATCTTTGTCTGAAGTCTGTCGAGCAGCTCAATGATTGACAGTGCTGGGTCCCCCATAACATAAATCAATGAGCAATAAAGTTAAGTATCCAAGTCAAGCGTAGAGAAAGTGAACTGACATTGAACTGTAAGCATTAATTAAAAAGGAGGAAAAAAACAAGAGAACATTTAACTAGGAATGCTGGGTCTTGAGTTATTGAAAGAAATAAAAAAAAAATGCAAGTATGAAAGAGCATAGGCAGCATTAGTTCTGTACATCTCCCACAGCATTAGGTCTTTAAAAGAAATCATATATGTTAAACTCCCAAAGAGACTATTTGCTTTTGTTTTTCAATTACACGTGATAATGGGTAACATTTTGTGAATGACTCTGATGCTTGTGCCACCAATAAAACCCAGGATACTGTACCTCATTCATGCTTATTTAACGATCTCGTAAAGAAAAAGAACAGCAGCACTGTAACAAAATTATGGTTGAATTGGACATTTTCCCTTCTCACCAGCTGAAGAATTGTTAAGTATTGCTATTGAAAACTCATTGTTGTGCACTATTTTTGCAGTGGCCACAGTGTTCAAAGCAGCTTAGGAAGCAAATATAAAACACACTTGCCACCACAGAGAACACAGAGTTTACAGTAGCTTTGATCATACAAGAACTAATCCTTTCATTTTAGAGGGGTTATTCACAGGCATAAATATTAAAATAATACCAAGTATTGGCACTGTCAGATCATAATTAGATGTGAACATGACACACTGAAAGACAAAAGCAAGGTGAAAAAATGTAATGATTGAGTACAGCTCACCTGGGTGCTGTAGCAGCTTTTCTAGTTTCCCTTTTTTGTCCTTTCCAGCTTGCTTGGAGTTAGAAACCAGAGGCCCAGAGAGAGCCAGGAACAGCCGGGTGGGGACTGGTATCAGTGTTAAACTGGCAGCAGCATGGAGTAATGGCAGTGTGGCTAAAACAACCATCAGCTGGGAGATACACTCTTTCAGCAGAAATTCAGCTTGCAAAGATGATCTTAATCATCCTACTTAAGCTTTTTAGTCATTCCTTTCCACCACTATTTTTACCCCCCACAAAACCGAACTCCTGACCAGACAAATGAAGGATTGAAGCTGCTCTTTTGCTAACAGATCAGCAACTTATCATTGCTGCAGTGGGAATGGGTTCAGGCCAACATCTCCCACTCCAGACCAAGGCTGGGCTGACATCACCTCGTTAGCTCATTAGCTTCATTACCTGTGGCTAGTGATCAAGTCAGAATAATTTGCTGTTATGTGGATCGTATGTTTTGGAGCTCATTTTGTGCCCTGCAGAGCACTGCCAGTCCATCATTTCATTCACTGCTCAGTTTTAAAAACAAATCCTGGTGGTGATGGGGAGGAAGCACCTCTATTACTGCTGGCACACAGGCCCATTCTGGGAGATCTGCCTCATTCAAAACACACTCTGTGATCTTGTGCTAGAGTGTGGCCTGGTCTCCTCCTCCCTACAGGGCTGTATGTAAGTGAATCATTGTCCTTAAGGATTTTGTTTTTTTTTTTTTTTTCTGTTTAGTTTGATATCTTCTTTAAACTGCAGGTTTTTTTCTGAGTTAATATTTGGGCTGTGAGGTTTTTGTTACTGTTCTAAGCTTGAGATGTCAGTGATTTTAGTGATAGGGAAAGGTTTTAGTTGTGGAGATAGACTTCTGTTTAGGATGCTGGTTACAAGCTTAGTGGGTTTGTTACAAGCTTAGTGGGTTTGTAACAACAGATACTGCAGGCCAGGACATCTCTGTCACTCAAAAAGCTGAAATACAGAGTCAGTTTTGTTATGCCATTCCCTTTAAATACCCAATGAAGTAAATATGTCTTCCTGTGGGATTAATACACAGCTCCAAATCCACAGAGCCTGATACATGCATACAGCACCTGGTAACTGCCTTGATTTGACACAGATGTAACCATGAGCAGAATCTGTCCTTATCTTCTGAATTTCTTGTGAAAATAAGGGGTTTAATTACTTAGATGAGAAACTGAAAAGCTTCTAATGACAGCTGCTGAAAGATCTTTAATTTGGAAGATGTACCAGGTGACCCTGAATATGTTTATTTCAGGTGGCTGAATTCATTGACCTGAGAGGCAGATTTCAGGTGTTTTCACCTGACAACACCCGGTGCTTCCTGGCAGGGGAGACCCGTGTGGTCTGACAGACAGTTTCTATGTTAGCAGGTAATGGTTGTGCTGACAGACCGGCAGGCAAAAGGAGGTCTGCCTGTCCTGGAGAGGAGCACTCTGGCTAGTAGCAGACCAACTCCTCCAGTCCACAGCTTGCATTAATTAGAAATTAACTGTGTCCGGCTCTGAGGCATCCAACACAAGAAGGATCTGGACTTGCAGGAGTGAGTGCAGGGGAGGCCGTGAAGATGATTGGGGACGGAAGCCCTCTCTCCTGAGGGCTGAGAGGAAGGACCTCTCTCCTGTGAAGACAGCCTGAGACAGTCAGGGTTATTCAGCCTGGAGAAGAGAAAGCTCCAGGGAGGGCTGGCAGCTTAGAGCAGCCTTACAGTGCCTAAAGGGGGGCTGCCAAAAGAGCTGGAGAAGGATTTTTATAAGGGCATGTAGGGGTAGAGCAAGAGGAATTTGCTTTAAACTGAATGTGGCTGGGTTTAGATTACATACTAGGATGAAACTATTTACTGTGAGGGTGATGAGGCACTGAACAGGTTGCCCAGAGAAGCAGTGGCTGTCCCATCCCTGAAAGTGTTCAAGACCAGGCTGGATGGAGCTTTGAGTCACCTGGTCTAGTGGAAGGTGTCCCCACCTGAGGCAGGGGGTTGGAACAGATGTCCCTTCCAACCCAAATTGTTCTACAATTCTTGTTTCTGTGAAATCTGTATTCTTGCCATGTCCCCTGCAGACTGATGGTGTTTCAAGCACCCTAAGAGTGGTCCAGGTAAGCCTGTGCTTAATTATTGACTGTGCATTTGAGAGAATGCTGGGAGGGATGTGTGGGGATGGGTGGTGACCAGGGCTGGGCATCATTCTGGAAACTGGATTTGGAGCCTCTGCTCCCAATTAAATAAAAAGCATCAGGTTGTGGAGGGAGCTGGAGGAGGTGCTCCATACTCGCTCACAGGGTGTGCTTTTTTTCTGCTCTCAAGACAACTCTGATGCCTGGCAACTGCAGTCAAGTCAAATATTAGACCCACTTCTGCAAGCAACTGCTTGTCAGTCCCACGTGCCCCAAGTGGAGCTGCAGTCTCTGTTCTCCACAGCTGTGGAAATGCAATTGTATTGTGGAGAGGCAATCTTTTGTCACTCGGAAATTCACCATTTATTTTCCTTTTAAAGCATTTTCAGGGTTTTTTCCCCCTGGATATTGAGAGCTTTATTTAAAGTAAAATAAAACAAAANCTGTTTAGTCATTCCTTTCCACCACTATTTTTACCCCCCACAAAACCGAACTCCTGACCAGACAAATGAAGGATTGAAGCTGCTCTTTTGCTAACAGATCAGCAACTTATCATTGCTGCAGTGGGAATGGGTTCAGGCCAACATCTCCCACTCCAGACCAAGGCTGGGCTGACATCACCTCGTTAGCTCATTAGCTTCATTACCTGTGGCTAGTGATCAAGTCAGAATAATTTGCTGTTATGTGGATCGTATGTTTTGGAGCTCATTTTGTGCCCTGCAGAGCACTGCCAGTCCATCATTTCATTCACTGCTCAGTTTTACAAACAAATCCTGGTGGTGATGGGGAGGAAGCACCTCTATTACTGCTGGCACACAGGCCCATTCTGGGAGAT
>WAAG01089954.1:0-16799 GCA_013390105.1 Tichodroma muraria
GATATTAATTAAATAAAATGCCCCTGCTGAAGTGCTGGCTGGGCCACACACAGCATCCACATTTTTCTTCACTGGAAAGAAGCACAGAAGAGAAATTCTGAATAAAACCCAGCATTTTCAGCATTTTTCCTCCTCTTTTGTTTCCCTAATACATCCTGCAGTGCTTTTTCCCCGGAGAAATTACTTTCCCATTATTTTCCTATGACATTTTTGTTAAGAAGGGAAGATTATTATTTTTTTTTTTTAAGAAGCCTTTTGTGAGTAGGAATTCTGCATTCCTGATGCAGTGGGATGTAGCCTCAGCCTTTCTCCCTTTTTTAAGAGGTTCCTGGCAGGAATACGCTGGATTAATTTATTTATTTTAATTCCGTTTTTTGTCTTCGGGGGAGGGAGAAGCCTCTTGGTGGTTTCCTGAGCCCAGGAATTCTCTCCAGGGAATGTGATGGGTGCAAATTTGGGCTCGGTGATGTCTCAGGATAGTCCAGGCTCCTAAACCACCATTCCTGCCTAGAAAACGTGGAGAAATCCACCTAAAAACATAAAACTGATCATTTGAACCAGGTTCTTGCAAGGTTTTTAACACCAAAATTGGGATTTGGCAAGGGAGGAGTACAAATAAAGCCAGGATTTCATCCAGCTCTTGTTTGCCTTCATTTTCTCCTGTGATTTTTTTTGTAAATTCCAATGGCTTCTGGGGCCCAGGAAACATAATTGAATAAGTTTTTTTCAAATATAAATAGATGGATGAATGTGTGACATCAGAAACATTCTGTTCTTCAGGAAAGCTTCAGCTTGGAAGTGAAATAATGAATATAAATGTCTGACAGAAGAAATATATCAACATAAAACACAAAGAAGAGACTTTCCAGCCCTCAGGAAGAGCTGCCACACCTGAAAGGGAACAAATCTGATTTTAGCCAGTTCAATTCTATTAAACACTGATTGTTTTAACTTTTTTTTTTTTACCTTTATTTTCGGTTTAATAATCAGTAAAGTGTCTGTCAAATCTCTCTGCAGAAAGACTTCAGAGTTCAGGAGCTGCCCTTGGCTCGGATTAAGAAGATCATGAAGCTGGATGAAGATGTGAAGGTACATTCAGGGTTTTTACCTGGAATTTATGATCCTATTCCTGGATATTTTACCTGTTGTTCCTTGAAATTCATTATTCTTCTCGTTATTACTATTTTTAAAGCGTTTTTTAGCAAAATTCCCTTGGCCTTGTGTAATTAAACTGAGCTGGGAAAGCAGAAACATTTGGGATTTTGGTTTTGCTGTTTTGCTTTCTTGTGATAAATCCCACTTTAAGGGTATTATAAATACAAAAATAATTCTGGCTATTTCCTGTTTTCCCTAGTGCTTAACTGTCTTCTCTCAAGTTCCCTCTTTGTTTTTCTCCACTCTCACAAAGATTTAGAGTGATTTTTGTGCCACCTAATTCCATTTTTATGGAAAGAGAAGCAATAATTCAGGTGGATAGCACAGGTTTGATCCCAGTAGATTGACATCACTTAAATTTGTGCCACTTATTTTATTTTTTTTATGGAAAAATAAACAATAATTCAGGTGGATAACCTGGGTTTGATCCCAGTATTTGGGATTTTGATGACAAGGACACAGAAATTGATGAAAACTCCGACACAGAAAGAAGGAAAAAGGATTCACCTGCAGTTTTTGACTCTGTGCTGCTCCAGTCATCCCTGTTTTCTTTATTTGGAAAACTGTCACTTAATTCCTGAGGGGAAAGAGAATTGTTTGTCCTTTTTTTCTTTTTTTTCTTTTTTTTTTTTTCCCCCCCCTCAGTGTGACACAATCCTCCTGTCTGGACAGCCCTTAATTTAAATGAGATCCTGAAAATTCTCTATTCAGACTCCCTGGAAAAGGATGATCCCAGTCCTCTGAGGGCCCAATAATTCAGTGCGTGAAGCAAATAAATGCCAAATTTGTGATGGTAAGAGGGAAAATGAGATTTTAAGGCAGAGTGGAGAGCAGGGAAAGTCTCTGGCCTGTCTGAAATATTCCTATTCAAAGTTTAATTAATAAGCATTAATGCCAAGGCAGCTGATAGCAAAACTGCTTCATTTGAGTAAAACTGGAGCCAGATGTTTTCTAAGGAAAAGGAATTTGGTGAGGCCAAGTCTTCACTCCAAACCTTCTTTGCCATTTCACATTTATTTCAAATTATTTAAATGTCAAAACAGGAGAGGAAGGGCCCTCAGCGTGTCCCCCTCAATTTCCAAATCCTTTCCGGACACTCCAAGGCACTGCCAGGAGAAGCTGCTGGTGAATACCCACTGTTGCTGTGGTTTTAAATGGAAAGAGGGCAGAAATCAGGAAGGAATTTGGGATAATTGAAGAAATTGGGATATTGGGAAGGAATTCCTGCCTGTGAGGGTGAGGAGGCCCCTGGATCCCTGAAGGTGTCCGAGGTGTTGGGATGAGCTGAGCTTTGAGGTCCCTTCCCAAACCATTCCATGATCCAATTCCATGATTTTATGCCCTTAATCCATGAGGAAAGAGCCTTCCAAGCCAAATATTTGATACCCAAACCTCTTCTTCCATGATCTTAACTCAGTCAGACCCGAGGAAATCGTGAGGTGAAAATTCCCCCAAATTCACATTTAACCACCCAGCTTCTACTTGGGCGACGAAACTCCTCTTTGCACTGTTAGAATAGTAAATTTTACCACTGTTAAATCGAATTTTACCACTGTTAGAGTGGTAAAACTCAAAATAATCTCATTTTCTGGCAGATGATCAGCGCAGAAGCCCCCGTGCTGTTTGCCAAGGCGGCCCAGATCTTCATCACCGAGCTGACCCTGCGAGCCTGGATCCACACAGAGGACAACAAACGCAGGACCCTGCAGGTGAAGGAGCTCCCAAATCCCAGCTGCTCCCAAATCCCTTCCCAGCTCCTCGTTTCCACAGCACCAGGCGTGTTTTGCACACAGCGAGCCTTGTACTAAGCACGTAACTACACAGCTGAAAGGCTTTTTTTTTCTTGATTTAATTAAAATAAACCCACCCAAACACAAATCTCCGTCTCTCGGCTGATCGTGACCTGCTGGAGCAGCTCTGTGCAGCTGCAGCTGTTGAATTTCTGGTTGATTTTGTTGTTGTTAGTTTGGTTATGTTGTGATTAGTTTGGGTAACCTCCTGTAGAGGTTTGGTTTGAGGTGATGGAAGCGTGGAGGTGAAAATAAAAATACAACAAAATACAGATTATTGGCTCTTGTAGCTTCAGAGGCCTTCAATAATACTCATCTTTTCAGTGGTTGAAGAGTAAAATACAATTTTTTAAAATCTTTTTATGCAGAAAAGGAGGAGTTTTTCACTTTTAGTCTTACATATTGAGCAGAACTCCTGGAAAATGCAACAACCATTAATTCAGGCCCTCAGGTCAGGGGGAAAATTGGGATATCCAGGCCCACATCAGCTCTTCTGTCCCGGGGCAGGGATTGCTGATTTAGGGGTGGGCACCCACGACCGCTATCCATTAAACTGGGCTAAAGTTGCTAAAAACCTTTTTTGTTGCACGTTTTGGAGGCTTTGATCAGCACAAAACTGAATTTCCACCAGCTGGGACCTGCGGAGGAGGCATTCCCCCCTTTTTCCCTCAGCTTTAAACACCTCTAACTTCATTTATCCAGTGCCAAAACACTCCTGAAGCTGAGGAATGCTTTTCCCTTTGTTGTTCCAGAGGAATGACATCGCCATGGCAATCACCAAGTTTGATCAGTTTGATTTCCTGATCGATATCGTCCCCAGGGATGAGCTGAAGCCTCCAAAAAGGCAGGTGAGAGACAAAATTATGGAATTTTTGTGCTTTCCTCAGCGTGGTTTCAGCCTCTGATGAAAACAGAGGTGGTCAAGCAATACAGATTTAAACGTGAGGTTTGTTCCTCTCTGTTTTATTTACTGTGGTTTTCAGGTTCTTAAATTCTTAAATTAGAAGTAGTAAATACAAATAAAACCCACTGGGTTTTTATGGAAATAGAGTTTGAGTGGAGATCCACACAAGTCTGACCAACAAACCAAACCCTCTCCTGACCAGTTCTGATCCCAAATGGTGCCAGTAGGAAAAACTTAACTTGGAAAAAAATATATTTATCTGCATTTTATGACTTGGGGGTTGAAAAATCCCCCTCCTGCATCTTTTGGGGCAGTCAGTGCCTCTGTAAACATCCTTGACTGGAAGCTGGAAGGTGCTGGAAGGAGCTTTCAGTCGGATGTTTACAGCAGCAGGCTGCTGCTCTCAGCTGAGCTGCAGGGATTCCTCATCTCTTTCCCTTAAAATGTCCCTGGGTTCCCCTCAAGGCCCTGTTTGGATAATTCTGCTCCTTGCTTCTGTGATTTTAAAAAAAAAAAATTCAAATAATTGTTAAAACAACTCCTTTCTGCTACTTCTGAAGGTTTGCAGCGTGGAAAAATCCAAGTTGTCCCTAAAAAATGGTGAATTTGGGACCCTGTGGAACATCGTGACTTGAAAGCTTGCCTCTGACATGGATTTTTTTTTTCCCCTATTCCACTCTAAATCCTGGATAGCATGGAAAATTCTGTCTGTAGCATTCCCATTTGGAGCTGGATTTTGTGCCTGGAAGTGTCCTCGTGGTACTCCTGAGGTGACAGTAAAGGGAGGGAATAGGGAATCCACACCTCTTCCTTTGGGATGGTGCCCTGAGCTGGATTTAACTTCTCATCCTGATTCCCAGAAGGTCTAGAAAATAAGAAAAACACTTTTCCATATCCCAGATATCTAGGAGAGTCCATCCTGCTGCTCCTGGGGTTAAAATCCCTGTGTCTTCATTCACATCAGGACATTGTGATTACAGAACATCCAAGCTCTGGAATCCAAGGAATTCCTGGAGCGCTTCAGGAGTGTATTGCAGCATCTGGGATAACGTGTCCTGCTGATCCATCCCAGCCAGGAAATCCTGGGGAGTTCTGGGTGGAAATGAGGCTGGGGAGATGCTCCTCACCCATCTGTGACCACTGCTGGATCACCAGGAATGCTTTTTCCAGCAGGAAGAGTTTGATGGAGTACTAGATGCCCCCTAGGAATGTAGGTTAAGGATTTACAGGGAAAATCCTGTGGAGAAGTGGCTGCCCGTGCCTGGATTTTTTCCCTTTTTTTTGGCTGGTGTTACAATCTGTATTTTATCTCGTATTTGACAAGACAGCGTTGGTTCTTGGAGGAGCTGGGAATGAAATCCTGGTGTTGTGTTGCTCTGGGAACTCCAGCTGAGGCTTGGAAATAAAAGATGGTAAATGCTGGGATAGGAGGGAGTGGAAGCAGATTTGGATTTAAAGCCATTCCTGCCTGTGACAAACAGGATTGAGCCTGGAGTAGATGCTCAGAGGAGGACTCAGTTGCCTTAATTATTTCAGGATTCAGCTGGAATTGGGGATTGGAGCACTCCAGAAATAACCTAAGGACTGGGCTTAGAGCAGCCCCAGCTCTTCAGGGCCTGTAGGTTGCTGGTTCACTGCAAACTTGCCCTGCTGAAAATATGTTTTAATTTATTATTACTCCTTCCTTCAGAGGAATTAATGAGGGGAATGGGAGTGGGAATAACAGGGAGCTTCAGGAGTGGGAAGTGCTGTGTTTGGTGGTGGTTGTGATGATGTTTTCCCTGAGAGCCAGGCTCAAAGTTGGTCTTTTTTTTTACAGCCAGCTGGGATCAGTTGAATCTTTGGGATGTGATTTTCTGCTGGGAAACCTCCCAGGAGTAACTCCTGAGTTGTTCTGCTCCCCCAAAAACAGCTTCTAAGCCAACAAACTCCTCACTCCAACCCAATGCCCACCCAGACATGCTCCTGTTTAATGTGAATTTTCCTTTTCCTGCCCAGCTGGATCAACTGAAGGGGAATCCATGAGCAAGCCTCAGGAAAGCAGGGATTCCAGCAGGCTGTTGGAAGTGGGAATGTCCCATGTTGTAGCACGTGTAAACATCCTACACTCTCAGCTGTGAACTCGAGGTGGCTGGGAGAGGATTGTTTACGCCTTCTGCCATGGAGTGAACGTCTGGGAGCTGCATCTGCCCTCATCCAACTGCTCTGAGGAGCTCAGGAATTCTGATCCTGGAGTATTTGCATCCCATAGTTTCTGAAAATCCTGGAATATCGTTGATCATGAGGGGCTTTTCTCTCCTGAGATGAAAGAAAGCAGCGTTGCTGCTGCCAGGGAGGCGGGGCAGAGCCTCTGGTTCTTCCCACTGCTGAGATATCCTTGCTCCCACAGCGGGGATGGTTGTCAGCCTGGAAAAGCTGGATTTAAATAAATAACTCCAGGCACGACAGCGAGCATCAAATCCATGCCTTTTATTCCCAAGGCTTTGACATCAGAGCTCGGCGGAGGGTTGGGAACGCAGCTCAGGAGAGGCGTTGGTAACAGTTTTCCTGGGGTGGAATTCCTCCTGTGCTGGAATTCACCCATGAGGAAATCCCATGGCTTTCAACTCTGGTCATTTTATTCATTTCCTCCTCCTCACGGTGACTCCACCTCAGCGGCGACTCCGCATTTTCCACACTTTATCGGGAACGCTCCCGCTTTCCGTAGAGCCGAACAAACGAGGTTTCATCAGCTCAGACTGGCTTGGTTGAACTGTTCTGAGCGAGGTGTTGAAGCTCCTTTCCCAGGGGATGTGTTTGGGGGGGGGATATTCGGCTGTGGGGCGGGCGGGTGCCGCGTTCCCGTCCCAATTCCCGGCGTTTTCCCTGCAGGAAGAGGTGCGCCAGGCCGTCACCCCGGCCGAGCCCGTGCAGTATTACTTCACCCTGGCCCAGCAGCCAGCGGCAGTGCAGGTGCAGGGCCAGCAGCAGGGCCAGCAGACCACCACGGCCACCACCACCATCCAGCCGGGCCAGATCATCATCGCCCAGCCCCAGCAGGGCCAGGTGAGCCAGGCCTGAGGGAGATCCTCAGGCATGGGTCACTCAGGAACATCAATGACATCGTGGGTTTAACCTGTGGGATGTGTTGGGAGGGAAGGAAGGGACTTAAATTTCTCCCTGTTCCATGATCGGGGACCTTCTTCTGTCCCAAGTTCCAATCCTTGTCCTTCCTGAGCTGAAATCCCTGTGGAGATTTAATCTGGGTCTAGGACAGGCTAGCTGCCCCAACCCCAGCCCCAGCAGGGCCAGGTGAGCCAGGCCTGAGGGGCTGAGGGAGATCCTCAGGGATGGGTCACTCAGGAACATCAATGACATCGTGGGTTTAACCTGTGGGATGTGTTGGGAGGGAAGGAAGGGACTTAAATTTCTCCCTGTTCCATGATCGGGGACCTTCCGCTGTCCCAAGTTGTTCCAATCCTTGTCCTGCCTTAGCTTGGGCATTTCTGTGGGGCAACCTCAGCTCTCCTAGGCCAAATGTGGTTCCTGGTCCTGTTCCTGGGTCAGATCATCCAGGAAAGAGCCTCACCCAGGCTCTGAGTTCCCTCTGTGGTGGTTTAATCCTCACAGTTCATGGGCGTAGGGCAGGCCTGCCCCAAACCCAGCAACGAGCAGCAGGTGTAAGACAGGCTCAATCTGCCCCAATCCTGGCATCATGGATTTTCCACCTCCTGGATCCTCATCCCTGTTTTGTTTTTGTTGTTTTTTTTCTGCAGACCACCCCTGTGACAATGCAGGTGGGAGAGGGGCAGCAGGTCCAGATCGTGCAGGCCCAGCCCCAGGGCCAGCCCCAGCAGGCTCAGAGCGGCACAGGGCAAACCATGCAAGTGATGCAGCAAATCATCACCAACACAGGAGAAATCCAGCAAATCCCGGTAAGATTTGGCCAGGAGGAAAGGTGGAAAAGCCCCCCTGAGCAAATTTGTGAGCATGAGGCTTGTTTCTGTTTGCTTTGTTAACTGGCAGAGGAAGTTTGGATTGAGTGGTGTGGTTCCTGCACTTAGGAAAACCAACCAAGTGTGACGTGAAGGGGGAAATAAATCTTAACCCGTTTAGTCCAGACTCATTGCCCACACTAAACACCTTCCCCTGAGTGAAATAGCTGTGATTAGGAAGCAATAAATCAAATATTTTCTGGCTAAACTTCAGTTCTTCACCACAGCCTTGGTTTGAATAAAAGAGAATTCATTTCTTTTGCCTTTACTTGGTTGTGCCTCTGCAATCTGAAGTCGTGACCTTGGCAGGCTGAGTGGGAAAGGTGCCATCTGGGAGTTATTAATAACTTTGATGTTAGAAGAAATATTTCTCCAAAATATTTGGAGCTGGTTGGAGGAATGGCTTTGCAGAACCAGGAGATACCTCCTCACTTTCACATCAGTAAAATCCCTTAAAAATGAGATTTTGGGTGCTCAACATAACCCTAACTTTCTGAAATGTGTCCTAAGCAAACACAGTGGTCAAAAAGGTCCCATTAACTTAGAATGACAGCAAAGCTGTGGCTTTTGGTTCCCAGCTGGAAAGTATCACACCTGTTAGATTAAAAAAAAAAAATTATTTGCCAGTTCTGTGTTCCAGAACCCAAAGGTCACCCAGGGCCAGACATTTCATTTGGATTTCAGTTTTTCTGTGAAATCGGAGCTTTCACTCAGGTTTTGCCTTTCCAGCCTTGCTGAGCTTCCCTCTGCTCGTGCTGTGCCAGAGCATCTTGGAAAGGGTTTGGATTGGGGGAGCTGCCAGATTTTCCCAGCTCTTTTCATCTCTTGAGCCTTCAGCTGATTCCTGCTGCCTTGAGGTGTTGATCAGGAAGGAAGAAGTTCCCAAATCAGCTTTTAATTGTAAAATAAAATTCTAAGAGGAACCCATTTTCTTCTCTGCATTTTCTTGTCCATTTCTTTTTTTTTCTTCTTTTCCATTTCTTTTTTTTTTTTCCTTCTTTTCTATTTCTTCTTTCTGTTCTTTTCCTTGTGAAAATCTCTCAGAGAGACTTGTTCCTCAGAGAATTGTGGAAGGAGATCTCCAGTGCATCTCAGCAAGAAAAGAGTAGCTCAGATTTGTCCTCAGTTGTCTCCAGAGAATGCTGTAACTACAGAAAGGGGCTTGGACATTTCTTGGGAGAAAGAATTCCTTACAAAGGAGCTGGTCAGGGCCGAAACCTCCTGAAGAAAAGCCAGGGGGATCCTTTGGGAAGTGATCCTGTGGTTTTGGACAGACTGGAGGGGTTTCAGGGTCTGGTTTTGACCAAGAATTTGCTTTTTCCTCCCTCTTTCCTGGGATTGTGGAAGAACAGGGAGCTGTGGCTGCTCCTCAGGAGCTGCCAGGGGCTGGAGTGTGGAATCTTTTTGGGAATACCTGGATCTCTGACAGCTCCAGGACTGCAAACCAGCGACATAGGAGCAGTGTGGGATGGAATAATCCCAATTCCCAGCTCCCCATCCAGCAGAGATCCTGTTCAGCTACGGCCTGGAGGATTCTTCTGTTGAAGAACCACAATTGGAGCTTCCAGCAAGTGAAATAAAATAAGACTTGGAGAAAAAACTTGGATTTGGATCCACAAAATTCCAGTTCTTGGTCTGTTCTACTCTTCCTGCTTTGCTTTTCGTATTTTTTTCCCTTATTTCCTTTCTCTTTTGGCACAGTCAGAGCCATCCTCTGACAGCTCTGTGCACTCTTGAAGGCTCAGCAAAGAATCTTGGATCACCCAGATAGAGTTGGAAACTCTCTCCTGAAACTGGAAGTGCCTCTGGAGTGTTGGGAGCATCTTACTCCTGGTTTTTCTTCGTGTTCCTGGTGCTGTGCACATTCCCCGTTGCTCTTTATTCCAGAAATGAGGTGGAAAAGTGAATTTTATTTTTGAATTGAGAAAATCTGGAAGGGAATCCATCAATTAAGTGATAATTGTTTGGCCGCATGAATTTTATGTTAAATTTAATCTTTGTTTTACCCAGACCTCATTTTGGGCAGGTTCTCTGGAGCTTCCTCTCCTTGCTGGAAGAACTTTTCCCAAACCAAATCTCTTCCACCATCATTTAATCTTAAATTTAAATCATTGTCCTACCCAGACTTCATTTTGGGCAGGTTCTTTGCAGCTTCCTCTCCTTGCTGGAAGAACTTTTCCCAAATCTCTTCCACCATCATTTAATGATGTGGATAATTAAAACCTAATCCCCCAGCATGGAAAACTTGACCTCCCTGCAGATCTCAGTGAAGAAACCAATTTTTTCTTGAAATTTTGTTGCTCAAGGGGAGTTTATTTGCTCTTGAAATAATTTTGGAGCTTTCAGACACAAATGAGGGAGTTGGTGGCTTTTGTGGAAGAGCCAGGACCACATTCCAGGCACTTCTTTATCAGTCATAAGTTTTTTAGAGTGTTCTGTGTGTTTTCTCCCCTTCTTAAAGAAAAAGAAAAACCTCAAACCCCATTTTTTTGGTACAAAACTACCCTTAAATCTGTGAATCTCAGCGTTGTGAAGTTAAAGAACAGAAGGAGAATCCCGCAGTGGTATCTGTGACATTTTTATTGCTCTCAGGTGTGTGTATTAACAGTGTTATCTGTATTTTCTTCATGTCCCACATTCCCAAGCATCCAACCTCCCAAAATTAGGGGGTTTAGGGAATAAATTTGGGGTTGAATCTCTCACATGAAGCACTGACACCAAAAAGCTGAGCCTCTGCCAGGTGGGCCTTGACAGGTGTTGGCAGAGAGCTGCCTTCAAAGCTTCCAAAAATATCTTTGGGGTTTGCCATCTCTGCTGGCTTTATTTATGGGGAAAATTCCTGTTTATTCCTTTTATTTTTGGCAGGATATGATTGATAGAGGTGCAGGATATGACAGGGGTACAGGATATGATTTGGTGCTGCCAGCTCAGAACGGTTGATGCGAAATTCTGCCTCGGAGGGAGTAAAACTTAATTCTCGTAACCAAAAGTGCTCCCAAATCCCTGAGAAACTGAGCCATTAATATGCTTTAGCTACTAACTGACCCCTCCCAGCCTGGAAAAAAAAAGGAGGAATGTGGTGCCTCAGGGATATCCAGGAGCTCTGTGCCTTCAGGGTCCGTTGTGGTGGTTCCTGCCGGGAGCCCTTCAGAATTCCGGGGGAAGCTCCCCCGTAACTCCGGCTCCTGCGGTGGAATCGAGCAGGGAATTTTGCTGTGTGTTCAAGGTGCAGAGTGACCTGTTTCATTTTCTTTCCCTGCCCCCTCCACCTGTCTCCAGGTCCAGTTGAATGCTGGCCAGCTGCAGTATATCCGCTTAGCCCAACCCGTGTCAGGCACCCAGGTAGTCCAGGGGCAGATCCAGACGCTTGCAACCAATGCACAGCAGGTATGCACTCCACAGGGCTGCCTCCAAGGCTTCTTCCCCAGCTCCTGAGGCTGCGAGTTCCAGGGGATTTCGACCACTTCTTGGGTTAGGATTCCTACTTTTCTTTTCTTCCTGTTTGTCAGAGTTTTTAAAAGAAATGAAAAGCGAAGGAGCGTAGCGGAAACCTCCTTTAGGTGTCCGTGAGAGGTGCATGCAAAGCTTGTGTGTGTGTGTGTGTGGCTCTGGGTGAAGCTCCCGCTGCTTCTGAGCTGCTTGCAGGTAACATTTTGGGCTCATCAACCTTCTCTTTCCTTCTCCTTCTTGCCTGGGTGAGGGAGGAGCCGTGCAGGAAAGGCGGAACGTCGGGAGCGGCGTTGAGGCTGAGGGATCCTTCTCTGCCTTGCCGCTGGCCTGGAGGCCACGTTCTCCTCGGGGGAGGCAGAGAGGACCTGGTTTGGGGTCTGGAAGGACCTGGTTTGGGGTCTGGAAGGACCTGGTTTGGGGTCTGGAAGGACCTGGTCTTGGTCTGGAAGGATCTGGTCTTGGTCTGGAAGGTGGTGTTTGGTCTGGAGGTGTCCGTGGCTGCCGTTCCTCTCGCGGCTGGGGTGCTGGAAAATGTGGCCGAGGTTAAAAGCCTCTCCCCAGGCAGCAGCAGGATGGTGTTGGTGGGGTTGTGACCCTCTGGGAAGGGCTGGCAGTGATCAGCTGCTCTTGTCTCTGTAGATAACGCAGACAGAGGTGCAGCAGGGGCAGCAGCAGTTCAGCCAGTTCACGGATGGACAGGTAAGAACTGGGGGTCACAAGGGGCACAGGGACTGTCCTAAATCTGCATATTTCTCCTGATAAAGCCCTGCTGGCCTGCAGCAGGAGAAGGGAATGTTGTGCCAGTCTAAACTCTGGTGGATTCTTAATGTTCTGCTGCCTTTGCTCTGAGTTAATCCAGTCCCTGGCACTCCGGGTTAAATCCTGAATCCTAAACAATTCAGGAATAAAGGTTTTAACATCTGGATGTTCCATAAGTATCATAAATCATGGAATGGTTTGGGTTGGAAGCACCTTAAAGCTCATCCACTTCCAACCATGTGAGGGACACCTTCCACTATCCCAGGCTGCTCCAAGCCCTGTCCAGCCTGGCCTTGGACACTTCCCAGGGATCCAGGGGGAGCCACAGCTTCTCTGGGAAATAAATGGACAGAAAGGCCCAGACAGAAGAGCCTGGGCATCGGGAATTCCCAGAAGGACTTTGGTGGGAATTAGCAGCAGATTTGGTGGCAGCTCGTGGCGGGTTTGGGGTACCTCAGAGGGACCGAATCTGGGGAGCTGTGGGCGCGCTGAGCACTCACAGAGGTTCCTTTGTCACATTCTGTGTCTGCAGCAGCTGTACCAGATCCAGCAGGTGACAATGCCCGCGGGCCAGGACATCACCCAGCCCATGTTCATCCAGTCCACCAACCAGAGCTCGGACGCCCAGGCCACACAGGTGACAGGGGACTGAGCAGGGACCTGGTGGCGAGTCCCCAAATCCAGCCCCGAGCACCTCTGCCAGCCCCACCTGGGCCGAGGAACACACCTGAGAGCGAGCCTGCAGTAGGCTCTGCCCTCTCCACCTCGCTCTGCTGGGTATGGGAATATCCAGAATATTCAGAATATCCAGCAGACTCTGCCAAGAATGCAATATTTTTATTTTCCAAACCAATCTTTGTGTATCCAGCTGCTTTTCCAAACCCCAAGAGAACCAATCCGAAGGGATTTGGAGCATCTCATTGAACAAATGTGGGAAATGTTTTTATTTCTAGGATAATCCTGAGGGTACTGCTCCTGTCTGAGCTCTATTCCTGCTCTTCTGTTTGTATTTTTTTTTTCCTCTGGATAGAGCTAGATTTGGTCCTCCCATCTCAGTGGGTTTTAGGGAATTTTTAGTGGGGGGAGTGTGTGTGGTTTAGATTTTGCCCTCCTGCCTCCTTTTTTGGAGCATTTGCTGTATGCAGGGAATAGGAGGAGGAGAAAGAATTGAAGTGAAACAAAATAAAAACATTCCTTGTATTATGATTGTATTTTCTAAGGGCAAAAAATCCTTGAATTTGGCCTCTGGATTCCAGAAAAACTGACGGAATCCGGGCAAAACCCCAGCCTTGCTGTTACCTGTTGTCCTGGCTTTGGTCCGTGCATGTAATATAAGCTTCATAAAAGGAAATAAATTTGCTTTTGTCAGATCCTGTGTGTGCTGTCTATGAGATGCAGGGCCAGGAGCAGCCTGAATCCCTGGAAATGTTACACCTGGAGCAGGGAAGTCAGCCACAGGATGCCTGGACAAGGGGTTGGCTGAGAGTTCAGGTGATGTGAGGAGTTTTGGGGTAAATATGTGAAATTCGGCACCAAAAGAACCCTTCTTATTCCAGCAGAGCTCAGAGATTTTGGGCGACTCAAAGTCTTGCCAAGAAGGTTTGGGAGGAGGGACTGAAGGTCCTTCCAAGGTCCTTTTGGGTCTTCCTCCCAATCAGGTGGAATTTCTGCCCTTGGAATCATCAAGGCCGGAAAATCCCTCAAGGTCATTGAGTCCAAGCTGTGCCCGGTCCCCACCTTGTCACCAGTGCCACATCCAGGTGTTCCTTGGGCACCTCCAGACCTCTCTGGGCAGTTCCTTCTGATGCCTGACCATCTTTTCCATGCAGAAATTCCTCCTGGGCCTCCCCTGACTGTTCCTTGTCCTGTCCCTGTTCCCTGGGAGCAGAGCCCAAATCCCACCTGGCTCCAACCTCATCCCCCTCCTCCTTTACCTGTGGCATGTTCTGGGCAGGGACTTGAGTGGCAGCATATCCCCTGTCCCAGCATAGTTGTCCCCCTTACGCTGGCACAGGTGTCCCCCTTGTCACGTCACACGTGGCCCCTTTGTCCCGTCACAGGTGTCCGCCTGGCCCTGGCACAGCTGTCCCCCTTTTTGAAGAAGTTTGCCCCCTTTACCCCTTTTTGTTGTGGCACAGGTGTCCCCCTTGCCCCAGCTGGGGTTTTTTCCTGGCACAGGCGCCCGTGGCACAAGTGACCCCCTTCCCCTGGCACGGTTGTCCCTCTTGTCCCAGCACAGGTGCCCCCTTTAGCTGGCTCGGGTCTTGTCATGGCACAGATGCCCCCCTTGTGCCACAGTTTTCCCCCTTTACCTGGCACAGGTGTCCCCCTTATCCCATCACAGATGTCCCCTTACCCTGGCTCAGGTGTCCCCCTTATCCTATCACAGGTGTCCCCCTTATCCCATCGCAGATGTCCCCTTACCCCATCACAGGTGTCCCCCCTTATCCCATCACAGGTGTCCCCTTACCCCATCACAGGTGTCCCCCTTATCCCATCGCAGATGTCCCCTTACCCTGGCTCAGGTGTCCCCCTTATCCCATCACAGGTGTCCCCCTTACCCCATCACAGGTGTCCCCTTATCCCATCGCAGATGTCCCCTTACCCTGGCACAGGTGTCCCCTTGCCAGGCCCAGCGGGGGAGCAGCGGCTGCTGGGAACCAAAGCTCTGCCTCAGCATTTGGCTGCTGGGGGATCTGGGCCTCGCTGTTCCAGCCCGGCAGAATTCCCAGCACCTCCTGGGCTTTGTAAATGTCCTTTTTCCTGATTCCCGAAGTTTTCCCCATCCCGCGATTCCTGGGAGCAGCAGGAGGGAGGGAGGGAGGGATGCAGCTCCCGGAGCGTCGCTGGTGTGCGCGGGCAGAGCCGGGATGTGCCAGCATCTCCTGGGCTGGGAAAAGATGGAACTGGGGGGGGAAGAACTTCTCGGGAAAGCTCCGAGCGTGGGATCGGCCACGAGAGGGCCCCCGTGGGAAGGGCTGGAGCTGGCTGGGACGGCCGGGATGGGACAGCCGGGCTTGGGGGCTCGGAGGTTCTTTCCCCGGAGCTTTGGGCTCAGAGGTCCCTTCCCTGCGATTGGGAGCTCAGAGGTCCCTCCTTTCCTTGGATTTGGAAGCTCGGAGGTCCCTTTCCTGGAATTTGGGGTCTCGGAGGTCCCTTTCCCTGGATTTGAAGGCTCAGAGGTCCCTTCTCCCGACAGCCACATCCTTGTCTCTGCTCCAGGCTGCTGCGGGAAGGGCTGGAGCGGGATGGGACAGCCGAGATGGGGGCTCAGAGATCCCTTTCCCTGGAATTTGGTGTCTCAGAAGTTCCTTTCCCTGAAATTGTGCACTTGGAAGTCCCTTTTCTTGGATTTGGTGGCCTGGAGGTCCCTTCTCATGGCAGCCACATCCCTGTCTCTGCTGCCAAGGGAAGGGCTGGAGCGGGATGGGACAGCCGGGATGGGAAATTTGGATCTCCGATCCCAGCAGCTGATCCCACCCGGCGGGGGCTGCCCCACCGCCATCCCGCAGCCAGAGGGGATGAGTGACCTCCTGTGCCCGCCCCCAAACACCTCTGGGAAAGCATCCCTGGGGTTTGGAGAGCTGGGAATCCGCTTGTGGGGACGGAGGGAGCCCTGGAAGGAAGAGCTGGGCAGCGGAACAGGCGCTGCTCGCCTTTATCAGCCCCCGGCAGCGGCGGCGGGCGAGGCTCTGCTGAGCAAAAGCTCTTTACCCACAGCGGTCGGGTTGGCTGGAAATAGGTTAAATTTGAATGGGAATAAATCACTTAAAGGACAGAAAATGGGAGGGAGATGCTGTTCCTGAAGGGAGCTTCCAGCTGTTGCACGAAGTGAATGAAATTTGGCTGGAAATAAACCCTGTTGAGTTCTGAGGGATCAGAGGGGCTGGGGGTGGCCGGGCTGATTATTTTAATTCCTGATTGTGTCAAATTGGGCACGAGAAGTGTGGTCATATTCAGTAAAAACCTTCTCGATTAGGTGCACAAAAATTGGGTTTATTGAAGGCACAGAAACTTCAGAATGGAATTTTCTCCTTGGACACGGATCTGGGCAGAGAGCTGAGTAATAATCATGGATGTGAGAGTGTGTATTTAATTAACCTCATTAGCATATACGAGATGCGGATTTTAATATTGAAATAAACCTTAATCGGGCAAAAGTTATTTTTTATTTAGGTGATAACAGAGGTAAAGCTTTGCCCGCCCTCCCAGGGGAGACTGGGACAGGATGGGTGCTTTGGGGACAGCCAGCATCGTTTGTCACAGGGTCTGGAACCCCGGGCATTGACAGGAGCCAGACCTTCCCTGCAAGGACTCACGGCTTCCTTTGATCTGCCCAGGGGACCGCGGTGACAAATCGGGTGGCGTGGGATGGCACAGAGGCAAACACGTGTCCCTCGAGAGGCCGGACGAGCGGTGGCACCCGCGGGAGGGACATGGGCCCTTCTGTGTGTGGCGCAGTGAGTGCCACCACTCTAGAGGGCAAGTGCCACAGGGGCAGAGCTGGTCACACCCCCAGGGAGCCGGGATGGAGCTGAGGAGGAGGAGGCAGCGCTTCCCTGCCAAGGAGGGCTTGGAGATCCCGTTTCATCTTGGGGTGATGAGCTCAGCACTGGCCGCTGGCACTCGGGCAGTGCCACGCTCAGTTTGCTGCGGGCTTGGCTGCTGACAGCTGTCCCTTCCGGGGCTGCTGTCCCTTCCAGGGCTGCTGTATCCCCCCAGGGCTGCTGTCCCTTCCGGGGCTGCTGTCCCTTCCAGGGCTGCTGT